>JAYJKW010000452.1:0-185000 GCA_035084275.1 Hydrolagus colliei | reverse complement strand
CCTCACACCAGGACCTGCTGACAGGGAAGGCAAGGGGAGGTCAGGGAGACACACACACAGACAGACACACCAGGATCTCATTTGGGGGAGACAAGAGGGGGGTGATGGATACACAGCCACACACACAGAGACTCTCTCACACACACAGACTTATACACACAGACAGACTCACCCTCACACCAGCCTCTCCTACAAAGGGGGGTGTGAGGGATACACACAGACACTCTCATCCTCACACCAGGACCTACAGGGAAGTCAAGAGTGTCACGGAGACACACACAGACACATATACACACAGACACATATACACACACATAGATATACACACACACACACAGACAGAGACACATATATACACACACACACATAGATACACGCAAAGACACACACACACAGAGACACACACACAGAGACACATATATATGCACACACACACACACACACAGAGAGATACACACACAGAGAGAGATACACACACACAGAGATACACACACAAACACACACAGAAACCGAGACTCTGTGCAGCGAGACAAGGGAGGTGGGGGGGGGGGGGGGTTAGTAAGACACAGACACAAACACACTCACTCTCACACATACACACTCCCACAGAGACACACACACTCTCTCTCTCACACACACACACACAGCAGCTACAGGGAGACAAGGGGGGGGGGGGTCAGGGACACACACACAGAGACACACACAGAGACTCTCTCACCAGGCCCTCCTAGAGGGACACGCGCACACACAGACTCACCCTCTCTCTCTCTCTCTCTCTCCCCCTGACCGTCTGTACACAGACACCGCCCACCTCCTTCTCTGTCTCCGCCGCCGCCATTGTGGACATTCAGCACGTGACTTGACCCGGTTTGATGACGCATTAGCCTTTCGCGTCACTGTCTCCCAGGTAACCAGTGATTGGCAGGAGAGAGACACAATGAGAGACACTCCCGTCTCCTAGGTAACGTGTGATTGACAGTAGAGAGAGAGACTGAGAGAGAGAGACACACACCCCAGGTCTCCCAGGTAACCAGTGAAAAGCGACAAACTGCCAGCGCTCGGGGGAGGCGACGGTTGGAGCTGCGCGCCGCAGCCAACGGCTGTTTAATTTTAGCCGCCGAAAGTCTCTGAGGTCACAGAGGCTTCACATTGAATAATAATATAATAACAACGACATTAGTGACGCTGGCGTCTGGCGCCTCAAAGCCAGTCACGTGACGCGCACCGGAAACGCTCGCTCACTGTCAAGTGTAGTGACTGTGTGTTTAGGGGAGTCACAGTGTAGTGACTGTGTGTTTAGGGGAGTCACAGTGTAGTGAATGTGTGTTTATTGGGTCACAATTTAGTGACTGTGTGTGAGGGTCACAGTGTAGTGACTGTGTTTGAGGGTCACAGTGTAGTGACTGAGTTGAAGGGTCACGGTGTAGTGACTGTGTTTAGAGGGTCACGTGTTAGTGACTGTGTTGGAGGGTCACAGTGTAGTGACTGTGTTGGAGGGTCACAGTGTAGTGACTGTGTGTGAGGGTCACAGTGCAGTGACTGTGTGTGAGGGTCACAGTGTAGTGACTGTGTTGGAGGGTCACAGTGCAGTGACTGTGTTTTGCGGGAGAGCGACTGAGGGAAACACAGAGAGAGAGAGAGAGAGACGCAGTGAGAGCCACAATAACAGGGATAATAATCCGCCATTTTCCGGGCGTTTTGTCCCGTCCTCTCCTCACCTGGAATCTCCTCACGGGACTCAATGTCCGGTGAAGTGACTGTGTGTTTTGTGGGTGAAACGCGGCAGCCGATGGCGCCCGGCAGCCTCCCCCACAAACAGCCGGTGGGGGGGGGGGGGGGCGGCCATTTTATTATTGCTGTTGTTGTTGTTGTTGTGTGTGTCAGGCGGGTGGAGGAGGAGACTCGGCTCGAGGTGTGGCCGGGAATGGAACCCGGGTCTGCGGCTCGCCAGGCGAGGGCTGTCACCCCTGAGCTACAGGCTCCACACCAGAGGGCAAAATGAGGGTCAGCCAGTCAGTCGCCATCACCAGCCACCTCATTAACTCACACCAACCAATCCGCCTCCCCGGCCAGTAACCCATCAGTCAGTCCATCCCCATCAACCCTCCCCTCACACTCACACTCACACCTGCTCACACTGACACACCCCTCACACACGCCTCACACTCACATTCACTCTGTCGTGGAATAACTCACAAGGAGATCAGGTTATTCATGTAAAGCACAAACAGTCATTTAATATACTAACGGCCGAAAGGAGAAATACCCTCACAGGTCAGACACCCGAGGTGGTACATCTAAGGAATTAATAGAAATACAACAGTTTGTATCTTATTATTTTGCACACCGCGTGACAGTAATACAAGTTCCTTCAACCAATTCCAGCAACCACCTAATCAATAAAAGTGAATGTGGGAAGAGAGTTGAACTCTATGTACATTAGTCATGGGATGCAAAAAGGGCAGCATCTGTTAAAACAGAACTAGACAACCACAAGTTGCTAACTGAAAGATTACAATTTGCAAAGAAAGAAGTAAATCGTCTTTAATGATCAGGCATATACTGAAGCAATTGATTACCAAATACAATAACAAGTAGGGAATGTCTAATCTAAACAAGTACAAGGCTTTCTCCCTTCTTCGGTCTGGACTATATCATACAAGTGACGTTTGCTGATACCCCTACTGACCTCTGGAATTTCTAAGGGAGACTAAGAAACAGCTAACAATGTCCAGGGGAAGCTAAGAAACAGCTTACATGGTTTCCGATTTTTAACATGGTTTCCACAGTACCTCACGGTTGGCAACAGGAATCACAGATCTTGGCATTGTCAATAGCTTTATTTCTATTTGTCATCAATAACAACAATAACCAAATTACACTTTTTCAGCGGGTTTCACGTCGGGATGAAGTTCTCTGGCGCTGGACAGTCAGTGTTTACACTCCATACATAACGGGAAGGAATCCAGTATCACCGGTGAACAAAATACACTTTTGTCCATAAAAGACAGCAACCACACGTGCTCACACACCACAACGATCTGAGAATGATAACGTGAAGAACAACTGTTGTCTTTCGGCTTCTTAGGTTGGTGTGTTGTCGGTAGCCAAAGTATATGTAAGGTTCCACCGAGATTGGAACTCGGATTGCTGGATTCAGAGTCCAGAGTGCTCACCATTACACTATGGAACCTGTGGCTCCAAAGCGATATTGTTCTGATCAATTGAATAATCAGTGGTGTCGAATTAATAAATTGTGGGAGTGATACTTCAAGCCAGAAATACGCAGTAGATTCTTAAAGCAAGTTCTCCCAAACGGACAGAAGTAATCTTATCAGTCCAAACTGAGAGGGAGAATGGAAATGAATGGATCGGTGGGAATGTCAGTGTATGTAGAGAAATTTATATGAGTTGTCTGCATCCTGTGAGCCTTGAGGTGAGTACGGGGCTGAGGCAGTCAGGGCGGCTGTTGTTCGAGGTCTGATCGGCTGTAACACAATGAGCCCGACACCTGATTGACAGAAGGGAACAAAGGGGTGGCTGTGGAAAGAGCAAGGAATGCGACAATGCAGGGACGCCATTGAGAGAAGAGAATCCAAAGGGAATATTGCCGGAGCGGGGATAGGAATGGGTGCCTGGAGTACGAGCTGTCATCTCAATATTAGGGGCTGTTGCCAAGATGAACAAACTGAGACTGGGAGCTGGGATTAAGAGATGGGCGGTGAATGGTCAAGTCACTCAATATAGTGAAAATGAGTAACCAGATAGTTGGGCAGAGTAGCTGTTAATCTGGATGTTAAATGGAATAAACAGATTTTAAACACAGGCCCTGTGGCTCAATTGGCAAAGCGTCTGTCTCGTAAACAGGAGATCCTGGATTCAAATCGCAGCAGGGCCTGAGTAACCTGTTCATTATTTCTGGAACTGCATACTAAAAAAACGGTAATACTGGACAATACAAATGAAGAAACTGCAGGTTTGTGTGGCTGAACAATTGCAGTGAAATTGTGAAAGAAAAATTATCTTTTTCACATTCAGATAGAAATCTAACCTGATATCTGGGTTTCCTTCCATGTGGAGTACTGCGTCTATCTCTGCAGGATAGGTTGGTTTTGGTCCCAATTGTTACTTCCGTTTGGAATTTAGTTTGGGTGAGGGCCTCTTGAACTCTGTGAACCCCTTTTACCCGACTACTTGAGCTATGTTACCGTAAAAGTTTGATAATATCACTTCGTAGCAAGGAACATCCATTGTTTGCTAGGCAACTGCAGTGGGCGTTTGCTGTTGTATATCTGAGAAACAAACAACGAGCAGTGAGTAAAGACATAGAACAATCTGTGATAGATTATCATCAGCCGAACGAAGAATGACTTGTCATCACATTTTATTAAAACTGCCTATTATGGGTACACGTGGCTGATATAGTATCTACGTTATATCCAAAAAATTTACTAAACATGTGGAAATTATCGTTAGTTTTTTATTCCAGATTCAGTTTTCTGCCTTATACGTCTGCAATGTTTGTGAGAATGCTTGTGGACCACTGTTGTGCGCAATTAGCTGCAGATCGTCCCTCACAAATATTCAGTTATTTCACTTTAGGGTTTATTTGAGCCGTCAGGAAAACTTGATTTAGTGTTATATTCTAATTTAGTGAAGATTCATGCACAATGTCTACAAAACTGTTCAAACCAATAACACCAAGGCTGACTAACTCACGTTCTACACAATTTGGTGTGTTAACGTCCACCTTCAAACACGTTCTAATCATACTGAAATATATCCCAATGTATATACCTTGGGTTTGTATCATACTGTGGTGCTCATATGATAGAAACTATTCTAATAATTCACGATGTTTGACATTCACATATAACCAAACAATTAAATCCTTCCTTCTGCTTGTTTGCAAAATAACAAAATAAAATATTCTTCAATTCAGGAAATGAAATAGTATTTGTGTTTGCTTTCATATTTTTTTCGTTATTATTGAATTGGATGGAGCCAGTAAACAAACTTAGCTGAGCTATGACCAAAGAGGTCAAAACACTTTAAATCTGTCAGAAGTGGAATTCGAACCCACGCCTCCAATAGAGACTGCGATCTGAACGCAGCGCCTTAGACCGCTCGGCCATCCTGACACAAGCATTTAATGGTTCCCATTGAAGGATTACAGATGATTAGAGCAATGATGCTCCGTTGGATCAACAACACTTGGAAAATACGGGAAAGGTGGGGGAGAAGGGAGCATTTCTTGTTTCTGTTCACAATAAATTAACCAAGTCGTTGAGAATAGATTTTAACTTCGATGATAGCCATCGCCCAGTTGCCCAAATTTGCTTTCTCGTCATATGGAAACTCACATTAACCCTCACCTGGACACAACGGTTAAAACGGGTTTAGTTGATTCTTTGGATGGAAGATAACGTACAATATATGAATAAGCAACACTTGAGGCAGCTTATTGTCTGCGGCGTGGAAGTATCCAGGAATGGTCTTGAATGGTTGAAAATAGATCTATTTTCCACACCTTTACCGCAAAAGCTCAGCTGCGTCAATATTTGCTTGGCGCATTATGTAGCTGAACATAAATTGAGTGTAAGAAAATAAAGTATTGTCTTTTATCACAACCCTGGACAGGAAGATTGCAAATAATACCTGCTACAAAACAATAATATTTGTTTGTCTTCTGTGCCTCAAAGCGCTTCACAAAATATTCCTGAACTGAACTGAAAGTATTATATCCAAGCTTGTAGGTGACACAAAGACACCTGGGTGAGTAACGTAGATGAGAGTAGGAAATCACAAAGGGACTGATAAACATTAATTGAGCGCGCAAAGTTGTGGTGGATGGGGTTCAATGTATGGAGGTGCGATGTTATCCACTGTAGACCGAAAAACGATGTGGCACAATATTTTCGTCATGGAGAAAAATTCAGAGGTGAGGAGGAGCAAGGAAATTTGAGTGTCTGTATCCACAAATCACTAAAAGTTAGATCCCGGGTAAAAAACGTGATCATAAAGTCGAATGCGATGTTTGCCTTCATCTCGAGAGGCCTGGACTACAAAGGAGGAAGCAATGATGGTTCAGCAGAACACAGCGTTATTCTGCCCCCCCGGTTATGTAGCACTGTATACATTTTGGGTCACTTCCACTCTGGGAAGATATATTGGCCTGGATGGGGTGCAGGGCAGATGTACCTCAATGTTACGAGGCACAAGGGGTTAGGTTTTGATGAAAGACAACTTAAACTTGGGTTTTATTCCCCTGAGATTAAAAGATTGAGCAGTAATTAGAAAGATTTTTGAGAAGATAAATGGATTCGAATCGGGTAGTTAGAGTGAAGCTACTTCTCCTGCTGGGGAGATGCAAAACAAGGGGTCACAGTCTTAAACTTATAACAAGGTTATTTCTAGTGTGGAATCAGGAAGCATTTTTCCACTCAATTGATTGTAAAACTCTAGAATTCTCTCCGTCCAAATGTCGTGGATGCTGGATCTATCCGCATCTTCAAGAATTCGGTTGATAGATTTTTGATATCAACCACGGTTGGTGGTTGCTGACGTACTATTGGATACGCGGTGAAAGCGAGCAATTGGATTTGAAAGGATTAGTGGAGATATATCGTGGAATCCGGGAGTTGAGTGATTATAGCTGTTACCTTGAAAGGATCAGACATGTGTTTCAATCCAGGTCGGTCAGGGCGAAACCTTGGGCAAGTTTCTTAACTACACACTTTAATATTTTTTATTTGAGCAATAATAATAGCTCAAATAAAAACACAACAAAAAAAAGGTCATTTCAATCTACGACTGTTTGCGGGACAATGCTGCGCGCAACTGGCTGACACGTTTCGCCCACAAATATACAGTCAACTCCCTTCACATATATATTCGTTATATATATATATTTATTCGATGAACAAAAGTAACAATAAAGTTACATTTATAGAGCTCCTTCCACGTCTGGAAGGCCCTGAACAAAGACGATGATAAGATGTGGAAAGCGTTATATCAAATGCAAGGTTTATCATTCACAATTATTTATTATTATATATCCCTTCACATCTGAGGCTTTCCGAAGTGATTTAAAACGAGATCGCTGTATTCGGAGCACAGAGTCCTCAACAGCAGATTACATTTGTATGGCAGCGCAACCTAGAAGGCAAAGCAGAGAGCTGTAAAGCTTTTTATTCACTCCAAGGTCTCATCAGTTTGTTAGTAACCAATTATGCGTGTCTGCGTTTAACGCAGCTACGTAGCAGTGCAAAGCAACACTAGGTTACACGGGTGGTCAGAATTATTTTGATGGTAATTTATTAATTCTAATATTGACGATAGGAAATACAGAAACTGTCAGCGATTGCCAAAATTAAAAGAAGTGAAACGCAGGACACCAGCCTTGTGACAGAACGTTCTCCAACTTTAAGCTGTTGCTTTCCCAACTTAGGTATTTCATTGCCAATAAAATCAATTTATATAGATCACCTTTCAGTCAAGGCACTGATTTATTATGAAGCTCTTAATTAACTTTCAAAAAACAATCGCTTTTAGGATTCTATAAATTCTTGTAATTATAAAAAATTTCGTATTTGATTTGTACGTCTACCGATTGAAAGTCACCTGTTTATTTAATAGTGGGTATTGAACTGGATCCACCCAAACGCAGACCCAGATTCTTCCATCAGCCTCTGATGGACATCTTCCGTCAGTGAGGTCTGACAGTTGAGTTCACCAACTCCATTTCTAATGAAGGCGTCTGGTTCACTCAGCTTCAGCTCCTGAATCCGGGGCTTCTTGTGAGGGTATTCACAAACAGTCAAGAAGCCCTTCATACAACATACCGTTAGATGAATTGACCATGTAGTTTGTGGATGAAACGCGACAGCCAGTTGCTCACCGCAGTGTTTCCAGAACCCGTCGAGGATTCAGAACCGATTTGTTTTGATACATAACCATATGAGCCAACACATAGTAGAGATGTACGACATGTTTCCAATCAGTGATAAAGAAATCCATTGTACACCCTTCCAGAAATTCTTCACCTTGGGGCGACCATAACATCAACAACAGTAAAAGCAAAAACAACACAATTACTTTTTTATCGTGCCTTTCACGTCACGAAGACATCCCACGACGTTGCAAAATCAACTTCCACCGGGGGGACAAGTCTGTGAGACGATCAGACAAAAACATAATAATAAATAATAATCCTTGCATTTAACGCAGCGCTATACTGTCTTCTAGACGTCTCAAACAGCTTCACAGAATATACTGTAAAGTGAGCTGACTGTAAATGTGTGGGCTAACTGGATTATGAATAAAATCAGAATCAAAAAAGCACAAGCTTATAGTTGGCAACAAAGGAACACGTTCCGGATGCTATTGACCACGGCAGGACTCGAACCTGCAATATTCTGATTGCTTTGATATTCACCGAAGTCAGACGCCTTATCCATTAGGCCACGCAGTCCACATAATGTACAGACTTTTCAAGCTGACCTACGATTTAGCGAAATTGTATGTAATTATATGTAGTCGCCTTGTTGTTCCGATACTTAGAGAAAAATGAAATCAAGTGGGAAACATAACAATGTTGTAATTGTATTTGGATTTAGCACCAAATATCTTGTAATTAAATTATAGCAATCATATACATCTCAGCAAGATAATTGTATAATAACAGTAATACTCATTGTATTTCATTCTCGCATCTCATCGCATCTTCTAAACTTCTGCATGCCCTTCACATAATACATTCTGAAGGGAGTTAGCTGTATATTTGATGCTGTAAATTCGATAGACAATTGAGCACAGTAGTTTCCCACAAACAGTCATGGATTGAGTGATCAGATTATTATTAGGCATAGCAATATGAGAGAATGCCACGATCAGTTTGCCACCAGTGCGAATTATGGTCCAAATCAATTTTTGGGACAATGTTGTGCGATATTTGCTGCTGCGTTTCACCCACAAAATATACAGACAGATCGCATTGCAGAATATTATACCAAGCACATTGAAACGTTTCGCAGATGTTGCAAGGCGCTATATTAAATGCAAGGATAGTTATTACTAAACCACCTCAGTCAGCAGCTAATGTGATGAGCACAATGTAGATGGAAGCTGTTGGTACCCGAACGTTTGAGACCCGGGATATAATACTGCATCTCGATTGTAAACATCAAATCACATCGAAGTCAATATTTTCATCCACAGTCACAAAAGCTATTAATTCCACACGTTTCTATTTGTTTCAAGGTTTTCACAACGAAGAGCAACTTCATACCACAGCTGGATTTACGGGATTTTAACAGCAACTGGGTGGAATTATTTGAAAACAAAAACATTTATTTAGTTTTTTTTCTTGCTTGAAACAGAAAAGCTAGCTCATCACCAATCACCGTTTCCAGTTACTTTCAAAATTTTTATATTTTGTGTAAAATTTGTAGATGGTGTTTACTCTTATTGGAAGTAAACAACAAACATCGTTCAGAAGAGACATTGCAAGATAGTTGAGCAAAAGGTTTACGATAAACTTGACGGGGGAGGGATTCGGGAGAAGGGTTGTGGTGGGAGAGAGAGGGTAGGAGAGAGAGGTGGAGGTGACACGAGTGAGGGAGCGTTGTGGGTAAAATTCCCCTTATAACTGTTAATTAAAACACTATCAGGCAAACTTACAGTCTATTATATTTCACAAAGTGGAATGCCGCATCTCGATGTATTTACGAATCCATGATGCGTGTTTTTTTTTATAAATCTGCAAACATTCCGCAAAACAGTGCCACAATTATTATTGCAGGGAGCAATATTCGTAGTCGGCAGGATTCGAACCTGCGCGGGAAGTTTCCCAATGGATTTCTAGTCCATCGCCTTAACCACTCGGCCACGACTACTGACAAACAACCATGGAAATGATTTAGTGAAAATCTTGTCTGCACCTAATGCTTTCGTAAAGATTTCCCTAATTATACTTGCCCTTCGATTTCATTTGATTTCTGACATTTCACATATTGCGCTATATCATCTTTGAGACGACATGAAGACCTACATAAAACTTTGTTTACTGAAAAATTTAATGTATATTTCTGGGTGAAATCTGCACCAGTTCTCCTACAAATCAAACAGCTGTAAGTTTCATCTCCACTTTAACCTGCGAAATTGGGTACCAACTTGAGAAGGATCTGATATGAATTAAAAGTTCACTAGTTAGTGTTTTCTCGTTTATCGGTTTCAACTATAGCAGTTCTGCAAACCATTCTCACTGGCCTCTCTGTCTTCGCCGTCGCTGAGCCGGTCTAAACACGGTCTAGAAGCACGTAAAGAGGTTATGTCCCCGGGTGAAGCATAATCACTGCAGTCTAAGGACAGAATTTCCAATAAACTGGTAGAAGGCTTGGAAGGCTACAAGTTACCATAACCATGATGACCAATTCCCGGTAACCGGATGATGACCAGACCAGTTAAATGGAGGCCATTACAATACTATTTATTTCCCAAAAATTTGATCAATAAATACAAGTGTATTATCTAGTTGAGGAAGGGTGAGTGAAAAATTATGATGGTTGAGTAGGAAGTTGAACTGAAAAGATGAATTGTATTTATTAGCGCCTGAGATAATTCTGATCAAGAATAAGTGGTTCAATATTAAGGTTGGCGATCGAAACGGACTGTTTTGTACTGATTATTGTTGCCCATAGAACATGCAATCAACTGGCGTTGCAGTATAAGCGTTTTCAGACATCTAGAGTTGTGTTAGATGGGTTAATCGATTCTTAACTGAACATGCAAACTGTTCCCTGTTTGGAGAGCTCCAGCTCTCAATGGCTGCAATTGTTAAATCTTTGGGTTGTGTGTGTCACGCGTTGCTGAACACGAGACTGAACGAACTTGGGTATCCACCTGATATCGTCTTCAAAGTCTCCGTGGAACATCGAGTCACTACTTGGAGACCATTGATGTGAAAAGGCAGAGTACAGTTTCGAATCCGGTTCTCATCTCTTGGTACCAGTCCAATATTTAAAGATCCATATAAAGTGGCAGTATTATTCATGTGGCTCACCTACCACTGATAAACCGATTATTTAAGATGTAGTAGCATAATGTTATTATTGTTGATTATTGTAACAATGAAATTAATCGTTGTATTTGGCAGAACGTCTTTGAAGTTAGCAGAAGCGGAGATATTTTATGATTTTAAGTTACATCCAAACTCGCTGAGCTAGGTCACGCAAACAGCCGCGAAATTGCAGCAAATTCTGCGGAGAGCACTGGATAGTTCACAATATGCAAACTGGCGCCAGTTAAAATGTAACATCTGTGGCGTGTAAAGTGCTATACGTGAATACTATAATCTTATCATCTTCAGCAAATATAACCATATAAGCTATCATCAGCGACCACATTTTTTTTTCTCCATTAGAAGATGGTCATCCTGTCGTCATAGCAATATAATGTCCAATAATTCTGAAAGAAAGTATGATATTATTTAACTTTATCTGAATACAAGAAAGTTACCACTAGATTTTGGTCACGCTGTACATGGATGAGTGAATGTTGATGGTAGATCAAGGAAATCTCTCGGGTAGAAAAGTATAATAATGCTTATATTTCATATAGAGTTTACAATGCTCTCAAAGTGCTTCAAAGAATATACTAATAAGTAAGTAAGTGGGAGAAATGAACTTGCTTCAAACGACGTTTTTTTTACCCTAATGTTACACCGCACAAACTAATAACAATGTGCATTAGTGTGGTAACTAATTGAAGCAGTAAAATAATCTCCCCGTCGGGGAATTGAAACCCAGTCTCCCGCGTGACAGGCGGGGATACTAACCACTATACTAACGAGGATTCACATGGAGTTGTACGTTGTATTTGCACCATATACCAGTGTAATTGATTTGACTGCGCTATGGTTTCCACTGTAATGTTAAGTAAAAACGCTACAGCAATATATCAGCATTATTCCAAGAACAATTGTCTTCACAATAAAAACGTTATTCATTTATTGTTAGATTGCACCGCAATAAATAACGCAACACGGAAAATTAATGTACACATATCCACTTTATCTTTGATGATCTTCCTTGGCATTGTGGGATGTCATGTTATGAGCCAGGCGGTTCTGCAGGGCTCCAGGACACTGATTATCACAGACCAGACAGTGGGGACCATTGGCAGAAATTGGGTGGAACAAACACGAATGTGGGGCCGGGATTCTGCTGTTCATCTCTTGAGAACCCTGGGAATCATGCCTCTGGCTGGTCTGCTGTAACCCCCGCCGTGCAAGCGGAGGAAGCTCTGACTGTTGCGTTTGAAACAAATAGTGAAAAAGTAAGAGGTTTATTTGCTTTCGCGACTTACTGGCTCATCAGGTCATCAAAGAACATCCTTCACTAACGGCAGCCATCAGCGACGTGATGGCATAGATAGCAGATGGGAGATCATCATCCAGAAGACATTGAGTTCCTGTGAGTACAAATGAACTTTAGAAGGAGATTGTTCTGGAAGGTTGACAGCCCCAAGAGTAACTGATGAGAACAGTCACTACACTGGATCGTATCGAGTTTGGTTCGAACACAATCTTGGCTTCTCTCCATCTCATTCCGTATGTTCATCGTCAATAATATTGACCTTCAGCGACAATGCACCAGCCTCTGGAAATCTACCTCGGTAACTCCCCCTCAATCACTCTCTTACTTCAATGTCAAATATCATCGCTCACTTCCGCCAACCTCAACACCAATGTCCACAACCGTGGAGATGTAGGACTCATTTTCTACTGTGTATTTTCTCATGTGATTCGCAAGTTGTTGCAGAAAGACAAAACGATTGTCCACATGCGGCTGCGGTTTATGTAATTTAATGCGGATATTCCATTCTTGAGGGAGAGAAACGATTGTGCCGCATAATCTTCTGAACCATGTTACTCCTTCCACATGATTGGATTCTATTTAGACAATCGTTTCTTAATCTAAAATGAACGCAAAATGATTCCATGTTTTCGCATAATGATCTTCAAAACTGCACTAGCAAAGGAATTGAGTTCAGCAGCGAGAATAATAATTCTCTTTTTGCACGCTGACTGAAATGTTCACAGCTGTATCTGCATCTAAAAAAATCTAATTGGATTTCATGATTATGGTGTGTGATCTTGCCAGAACCATTTGAATTTTGAAAGCGGGTGCCAAAACTTAAGAATTTTTTTAAAATTAAAAGTGAAACAAATGTTTCCACCAGGTTTCGAACCTGGGACCTTATGCGTGTTAGGCGAACGTGATAACCACTACACTATGGAAACTTCGGTGACCTGATAACTATCGAGAGATGAATACAAAATCAATGATGCATTTCGGATCTATCACTAAACTGCAATGAAGAATTGGGAAGTAACGTACGGTTATATATAATTTTTTAAGGCATCTTTCGAATGCTTGTTGAAGAAGTGTTTTTTAAACTCCAATAATAGGAAGGTCACAAGAGGTTAAGGCCTTGCAGCCAAGAAATCAACGATAGGTGCGTTACAATAATTACTAAACAAAGGTACCTGATACTAACAATCAGTTTAATTTCCAACAATCTGTGCAGTGGTGAAGATAGACATTAAATCAAAACAACTCCACAATGAGCATTCGTATAATATCATTTAAATATTACTTGAGATTATCGATGATGTTATGAAATTCGATCCTCGTTTATTCCATCAAAGTCTATCCACTCGGGCCATCGTCACTTCAGGTTCCACTTTAAAAATTATTAGTGAGAGATGTTTGTATAATTATTATGCAGAGAAACATCAGATAATATGGCTGAGTGGATAAGGCGCAGTATTTAGGTCGCAGTCGCTTCGAAGACGTGGGTTTCAATCCCACAGCTATCAAATGTTTATGATCATGTTCATCTTGTACAGTGTCCACGTCAGATGTGTTTGGTGAACAGAAACAGATGTGCGCAGATAAGTACCAGGATGATCCCATCTTTGAATGATCAACCAAAAGACAATATTTTCTACCAAAGAAGCAAATACCATTTGATAGTTGTAATTGCCAGTCGATCACTTTCAGTGAAGCCCAATTAGGCTTTTATCCACTAATTGCTTTCACGGGCAGGAGGTAAATATCTTCTGACATGCAACCCGTCGTTGAATTCCTAAGGCACGCAAGTGAAAAGAGGTGGAAAGTCACTGAATTTCCCCCCCAAAAGAAAAACGAAATATGGTTGTGAGTTTTTTATTTCAAAAATCTAGAACCGATCAACACATTGAATTTCACAATAATACTTGGTAAAATATCGGAACAAAACATAAATACATTAACTGTTTTTTTATTTAAGTTTGAATATCTCCTAGAATTCTAACCAGCTGTCAAAATAATCCCATAAATCGCTGTTTCTTAACTATTATCTAGGTTGATGGAAAGTGAATTTGTAAGCCACGTTTACGTCATACAAAAGCATTTTGTGGGTGATCACAAAGTCTGTTCAGCAAAAGATGACGCATAACCGAGCAGTCAGCGTCCAACAAAATGCGAATAATATGATAATTCTCAAAACATAAACGCTTATCGTTTCTTGTACATATGAGTAACTGGTCTATATGTGGGGCAAATGTTCAGCCGTAATCTGTAGTGTTCTACATTGTGGTCGCTGCAACTGTGGTTTGAATCGAAGACATGGAAATCACCAGCCGTTTGCGGCTTGTTGTATTCTTGAACTGTTTTTAACATAATTAAGGCATATATTCTGTAGAATATAAAATAAATAGTGTTGATTTTATAGACACCTATCAAGTTGTTAAGTGGCAAGACCGATTGGATAGTGGGAGACTGTTTCCCATGGTTTGAGAAAATGTAACCAGGGGGTCACAGTCTGACGATGAGGGGTCAGCTCTTTCGCACTGAGTTGAGAATAAATTTATCCAAAAAACTGATTTGGTGATTTCATAATACTGGATGCAAACAATTCCTGAAAGTCTCTCATAGCATTACAAACGATAAAAATTACTGTCCACGATATAACATTGTGGGTGGAAATCCGCTGTAAAAAATTGTCTGTCGCGTTTCCCTCTTCGAATATATCCGTAACTTATATCACTTAATATTCTATGAAACGTCATTAGGAGTTCCAAAGAAGCAATAAGATACTATATCAAATATCAATCAATAATTTTATTTATAGAGAGCGTTTCACTTCGGGAGACGTCCCAAGGCACCGAAAAGTAACGTAGGGAACAGTGCAGGTGGAGAAAGGTCGGGGTAGTTGAAATTGACTGTATATTAGGCGAAACCTGGCAGACAAATTGTGCAAATACCAGGGGTACAGCAATCATTGGATTATAATTTATCTGTGAATACAGTCAACGATTTACAGATTGGCATGATTTAGTTGCAAATAATGCTGTGTTAAATACAAAATGGTATTCATGACATTTATGGATACTAATTGAGTAGCTTTTCAGCTGAGTGTCCGCTAAAACGTGATAACAATACAATTTTTTTTCACAATTCCTCGAAATCGAAATCCAGTTTGACATTTGAGAGCCTAACGTGGACGACGTGGCCTGATGGAAAGGGCGTCTGACATCTGAGTACGTGAAGACAAAGAGAAGAATGCAGGTTCGAGTCCTGCCGTGTTCATTTGCTTGTTGAACATGGTCCTTCGTTACAAACTAAAAGCTTTGAGATTACTCATTGGAAACATATCATTGGGCTGGCTCGGTCCCGGGATCCGTTACTGTGAAGCGCTCAGAGACGCCATCCGGCGTTGAGGGCGCTATATAAGTCAAAGTTGTTGTTGTTGTTGTGGTGGTGGTGGTGGTGACGATTGTTGGTTCTTACGTTCATTTAAGAAACTGATTGGTATCTAAATTCATGACAATTACCGGGACCACTGCTTTGACCAACTGAATGTCCCTTTTCAACCACGTTAACTTCACAATGTAGTCTGCGAAGTAATTTTCGGATGATTTTAGAAACCTTCTCAAGAAACGCCAGATTAAGCGGCTGTTTCTGAGTATTTCTAGCATCCAACATTAGGCACGGAATTGGTGAACATTAAATTGTCAGCATATCATAACGTAGCTGTCAGGTCACGCCGAGGAGTGGTGTCCATCAGAGGCTGATGAAGGAACTCTGTGACCTGGGCGGACAGCATTGGGGTGGTCCCAGTTACTGACACACTTTAAAAGGTGAACTGATTCCACAGTCAGTTATATTAATACAGTCTGTGTGCTGGTGGTTATCACTAAGAGTCTTTACTGTCTTAAAATAAAATATGGAGTTGATTATCCACGGTATAGAGAAGCGATTGAAGATGAACTCTCTTTACAGTTGGTAACAAGAGAGCAAGACGAAAAGGTGTTTGATTTCGGAATAATTTAGCATTTTGCTTTAAAACTCAAAAGACTCAGCTGTGCCGTGACGTTGCTCTTATTTGATTAAACTTTATATTAACAGATGTGATTGTCGACTCAATAATTATTCATGTAACTACTACTCAAGACCGTGCCCACAACCACATCACTAGCCTGTGATCTGGAGTCTGTCACACTAATGTTTTAACGTTCGGTTGTTTGCTTCTGTAACACAACAAGTTGGGTTTAGTGCACGAAAGGGTATCAGGAACAGAAAGAGCTGGCACTGCCCTCCACACAGACTAGCGTCTCAGAGCACTTAACAGTGGCGGTGTCTGACTCCGTGAAGGGGTAAGAGGGTAAGAATGGTCGAATGGTAACATTTTTATTGAGGCATGACAGATGGGAGTGAAGCTGCGAGGCTTAGGAATTGATGGAGAGTGTTCCAGAGTTTGGCGTCATTGATAGCATGAGCTCTGATAGTGGGTCGATAGCTGCGAGGGATGAGAAGGAGGCCGATGCAAGTCGAGCAGAGGCGCCCGGTGGGTGGATAGGTGAGCGAACAGTTTGGAGAGTTCGATCGTGCTGGTAGTCAAAGTTTGCTGGCATGGGATCATACAGCACCAATGACGCGCTCAGAATGTCTCAGCGTGTGAAGGGCAAATGCATCAATTGATAGATAACTACAAATTGTTGCTCATGAATAATATTTAATATTTTAGCAATAATAAAGAACAATTATCAGTACAGATCAGATATTAACAAATCAAAGATTGTCAGGTATACCAAACAAATTCTGCGTCATTTATGTTGCTGTAGCGATCTCGAGTGACTACATATGAAAAATAAAGCTCTAAGAAAAATAGGTTGTCGGCGAAAATTAAATTACTTTGCATCGTAAGTAACCTTGTAATGGTGGCCAGTGGGTCCGTTCTGTTGCCTCAGCTTTTTACCAACAATTAAACGACATATATGAAGCAGCAGAGAGTTTCACATCCAAACCGTCACATGGCACAAAATTTAGAGGCACTGTGTATTGTGACAATGGGAACCGGATGACTGATCCGGACGTAGACAGATTAAGTGAAAGAAGGAAACCGTGTTCGACGGAAAACCATGCGTGAGGTCATCCACTATGGTCCCGGAAAAATAAAAATAAAATACTTTCTGACCGTGGATAAAATAAGTATGATGGAGGACAAAAAAAGATGTTGCTGTTCAGGTAAACTAATAACAGAAGACAGATCATAGCAGCAAACCGCTATCAATAAAACAAATTAGATTTTATCTTTTGTGGCAAGCAGTCTGACAAATAAATTAGAGCAAATGTTCCCTCTACTAAGCGGCGACTTTGTCAGACTGCATCTGGATTATTGTGTTCAGTTTTGGGTACTCCGGGACCAAGGAAGTATAAACCAAGTAAGTGATAATTAGAAGACCTTGATTTTTCGTTCACCAAACTAACTTAAATATTTTGTGAAACGGGTATTTCACCATATTCTTCAACTGTTCTCTGAATTTAGATTGTGTCAAAGCGTAAATACACGTGTTTGTGGAACAACTGAAAAGTCGAAATATATCTCCAACATTTATAAGTTTGCCATGTAGCTTGCCTGTATCTAACAAATACTTAATTAAAAAATTAAGATTTGCGGCTACATAAGTCACCCACAATAGTACAAAACTTCCAGATACGACAAATAGTAAAACAATGGATTTTCTCCGACTCTCCATCTCTGGATCAATGTGTTTCTCACCAGGGCTGTGGGCTCGGAGTCTTCTGCGGGCTCTACTGCTGACCACAATGTGTCTGACTGTCAGAGCATTGAGCAGCAAAACGATGACAAAAGGGATACATGGAGTCACAACATATAGACATACCTTAAATACTGTCCATTTCATTGAAAGATAATAACTTATTTTAACGACACAAAGCCAAGGTTTGTTGTTAATGATGAAGAGCGGTTCTAACTCCAGGCACAGAGGACTGTATAGCGCACAGCTCAGCACAGAGATGGTTCCCAGAACCACAGCCGCCGATCTCTGGGTGCAATATGTTGATTTGAATTTCTGATAACAAATGGCGACATGTCGGTCAAAGGTGAAAGCCACTGTGAACCAGACAGAACACGCTGAGGTCACATACAGCAGCACCTCGTGCAGAAGGCAGATCGGGGTGAGAAGCAGAACATTAAACCTTGGGAGATACTCCTCACCTACACGGTTCAGTATCACATCACATATCACCACCGTCAGATCTGCCCCCGCCATGGCCACCAGGTAGCGAGTGATGCACGTGGAGAGACCGCACTTTCCTCGCCAGAGGATCACAATCGTCACCAGGTTAACTGCAAACAAAACACAAGAGATATTCGAGAAACTGACGGTAAACGTCAACAACAGAATCGTCAACATCAACACCTGCAGTTGTACAGCCTCCCTCACCCAGTGTATCGCGCTGTAGAATTTGACGGTGGCAGTAAACCACATCCAGGTGCCAGGTGACGCAAGGATCGAGGGAGTTTGGGAGAATTCTGAAACTAATGCTATTGGCAACAGGAGGTCAGGAGAGCTTGGTTAGAACTGATGTAGTGAAGCGAACATATAGTGCTCTGGAATGCTCTGCATGAGGTGGGCTCTATAACTGCAAGCTGTTGTTGCATAAACTCCCTGAAAGGCACCTCTCTGTTCTAATACTGGTTTACATGTGATACGACGGAATAAATTAATTGATAATTTGTATGTTTTTGCTTCGTTGTCATATCAAAGAATGCAACGTTTTGATTAAGCGCACCCTGTTGCGTGTAGCCAACTATGAACATTTCTATTTCACCTATACATACTAAATAAGATGGCAAAAATATCATGAGGAGAGTGGAAACGTAAGATACATATCAAAATCAAATATGCATTGAAACGTTGACTTACGTGAAGTAACAAGTTATGAGGACTTACCAGGAACACCAATAACTGCAATAATTGGATAGTATATCTGTTCTATCTGATTCACTATTAACATAAAAGCGAACGACATTTCCTTTGTGCTGGTGACACTCACTAACTTTTCACCTTTGAAGTGACAATAACAAAATCATCCCTCTTTATAGTGGAGAAATGCCTGCTGCAAAACCAGCAGCTGGTGGCATCATTGAAATTAGTTACACTGATATGAACAAACAATTTAAGAATGTTTCCTGGGAATACAATAATGATTCGTACATGATAGTAATTATGTACAGAGAAAATGAAGGATACTTAACAAATATGACTGAAAAAACAGCTTCTCAACTGAATTCTTCTCCCAGATCTGGAAGATTATTTTGCTAACATCGTTTCCAGATTTAAAAATATATGACACATTATAATCCAAAAATGTTAGAATTTGATCTCCACATGGGATTTGTAAACGTTAGCTCAGAAAAGAAATTGAATAGTAATGCATTGATCAAAATGCCTAGGATTTAGACCACCCTGAGAAGAACATATTTTGATTTGATAGACGAGCAGGTAATTGAAGATGAACAAAAATGTTTTGAAGATACATTGTTAATAATACACAGCAATTACAGAAATATCGACAAAGATTAAGCAAGCTACAAATTAGCAGCTTGAATAGAAATATATATATTTAAAGGGAATTTCATAGAATGAAAAGCAGCAAAGGAGACATGTATACGTCTTAAAATAATGAAAGACTACAGTTCATTGTATCATATATTAGATTACAAAACTTCAATGCAGATTAGTCAATCGTCATTAATTAATTTTTAAAAAACTTTCAGGAGACATGTGTTCTATCAGAAACAAATGGAAGTAAGAAATGCAGAAGATACGACTTGATGAATTTGTCCAAGACCATAACAGCATTCGTGTCGAGTATATCGCTGGATTGCAAATAAATATAGAAAACTGTGGATGATTTTATAATCCAAATTCTACGTTGTGCTTAAACAATGGAGGAATATAAATACATATTTTGGACTCTCGTAATATTAGACCCCACTTTTCAGTGTTAAGCTTAATTTCTGCATTCCTGGGACCAGCCCTTTAATCTAGTTCACACAATGTCTAAGGCTGTTGCATCCTCCCTACGGCGTGGGAATCAGAACTAAAGACAATTATCTAGTTGCGGCATCACTGCCGTTTTATGAGATTCATCATAAAATAAAAACGTAATAATAACAAATGATCATTGTTGTATTTGGCATTGCACTTTTCACGACTAAGAGACTTCTCAATGCTCTCTGCAGAATATACTACCAATTGAAATGTGTATGTATTTGTGGTGGAAACGTGGTAGCCAGTAGCGCACAACAGTCGACCACAAACAGCCGTGGATTTAAATGATGTTCGTTATTGTTATCTTGATGGATTATTATCAGTCTTGTGGACTGAGGAAACACATCAAATATTTCGCCCGTAGATTGAAATGAACACTTAGCTCTTGCTTTTAATGTGACCGTTCTGATCGCTGAGCTATAGAAATCCACAAAATGTTTGAAGTGTTCAATGCGTGTAGGTAACTCAAGTCTCGATAAATGCTGAGTGTTTTAGCAAATACTCAGTTTCAGATCAATGTAGCCTCTGTACTGACATCGACATTTCGTCACTAGCATTATACTTAAAGAAGTAATACTATTATTTCTATCAATAATAACAACATTATCACTTCAATAATATATGCCACGAATTCTAAGTTAGAGCATGCTGTTTGATTTATTTTTAGCATCCTGTGCAGCCGTTTACAAATATTTGCTGAACCTGCACCAACGATTGTGTCATCGATCTCGTACTGACTCTCATTATTTTTCAACCCACAATATATACATCTCTCAACAACGCATTTAATCTACAATAATCCTCTGCACACGTCACCAATCTGCCTAATCCCTATTTCAGTCTGGTCAACGTTTTCTATATTTCCTATCAATGGATCATCTGAAACTAGGAAATTATTCTCTCTATATGTAGGTCATCCCTATATCTACAACCCCCCCCCACCCCCTCACCCTGTCTGGCCTCCATCATGTTCGCCTCGTTCGTATATATTAAGAATTGCGGATGTCGAAACACCTGCACGTTTGGCACCACTGGACACATCCCTTCATTCAGAATTACAACAGTTAATCCCGGCTCTCCACTTGCTGTTTCCCAGATAGCTTTGTATCCATTACTGCCACTGTTGTTTTGATAACATGGGATTCAATTTTCCTAACACGGCTATTATGCAACACTTCACAGAGAAGCATTGTATAATAGATATATGCTGCCATAAATGCACTACGCCCATTGTCCACCTTTAGCTAATAACAGTGTAGATGAAAGGCAGAGCTAACCCAGTCCAGAGTGGATACAAAACAGGTTACTGCGGTGACGTAAGGGTGGAAATACCTAAACCGTTGACCACAATGTGCCAATCGTCTTTGACACCGGGACGGTGCCAGAGGATTGGAGCATTGCAAATGCTTCTCACCTGTATAGATAAGGGCCGAGGGATAAACCCATGAATTCAAATCGATCAGCCTAATGACATAGGTTAGATTTTTTTTCAATCTACAAGCTGAGAAGAAAATTTTGCTTCACTCAGAAAACAAGTAGTTTATCAAGGACAGCAAACTGAGATTTATTCAAGCAAACTCGTTTCGGACAAACTTGCAACAGATTGCATGATGAAGTTACACAGAGGGTGGGTAAATGTGGTGAAGTTACGTAACTTATATGGTTTTCCAAAATGCATTTAATAAAGTTCCGCATAAGAGATTTGTAGACAGCACTCTGTTAAAAAGGGCTGGTTTGCTTCATGTATCCCGCTTTACGGTGGCCGTATTTTCATCCTCTCTGGCCTCACACTGTGGAACTCCATCCCACAGTCCCTTCCTCTCGCTTACCCCCTTGCTTCCTGTAATGCCGGTCACAAGACATTACTTTCCGTGCCTTGTGCCGCACTCTCACCTCTGTCCCTTAACTCCCCCAAACCCTGCACCTTGGGTCCCGAACCCTGACTTTCTAGCGCATTGGGAGATCCTCCAGTAGTGGAAAGTGCTCTCTAATCGTTTTCTTTATTGGTAGCATGGACAGCGAAATGATTGGAGACAGATAAAAGAGAGTGGCAGATATTTGGTTTTCATGACTTTAGGGTCTTTTTCAGAGGTGGTACAGAAAGAAGCAGAAGGATACTACAAGGATATATAGGAAGGTCATGTTAACATAACATAAGTAGTGAAACATTTTGGAAATATAATCCGGAAAAATATATTTTGCGGGGGTTCATTTGTGGTCAAAATGGTTTCTTGAAGGAGCCTCATGCTTAACAAAACTGATGGATATTTCTGATGAATTCTGAGAGGGCGGATGAAAGTAGTCATATTACTGTAAAAAAATATGTATTTTGAAATGCTGTTTGATGAAATTCCACATAGAGGACTTTTAAGCCAAACAGTACCTCGGTATAGTAAAGGGACAGTGGCAGCACGGATACACAATTAGCTGGGAGACAGGATGCAAGCAGCGATGGAGAACTTTTGTTCGGATTGATTTGTGCAGTGGTGACCCCTAGGTGCCTTTACTGGGACCATTGCTGCTTTTGGTCTGTATCATTGACATGAATATGTGTACAGGGAGTACAATTCGTGGGGTTCACATGATATCAAGCTGGAAATAATAGCGAACCGTGAAAGGTAAAGTTGCCGACTATATTGGGACACAGACCGACTGTGACAAGAAACGTAACAGATGATCTATAATTTGTATAAATGGAAGTGATGTGTTTTGCAAAGAAGAACGCGGAGAGGCAATTTCAGCTAGAGATGGTAGAAACCTACAGTGGCTGAATTAAAATCGAGGCCTAGGTATCCATATAAATCATAGAATCACAGAATTATGTGGCACAAAAGGAGGCCATTCGGCACATCTAGTCTTTGCCGGCTCTTTGAACAGAGCAACTCTATCCCACTGCCCAGCTTTCTCAGCGTAACCTATCAGACCTGCTCTTCCTAAATAAATATCTAGTTCCCTTTTAAAAGCTGTTATGCAATCTGCCTCCACCACCTTTTCAGGCAATGGATTCCAGATTCGAACAACCCGCTGAGTGAAAAAAATTATCCTCAGCTCCCCTCAGCTTCGTTTTGAAACTATTTAAAACTGTGACCACGAGTCATTGATTCGTCCACCATTGGAAACAGTCTTTCTCTATTCGCCCTGTCGAAACCTCTCATAACCTTATAAACCTCTACTAGGTTTTCTCTCAATCTTGATTGTTCCAGAGAGAACAATCCTTGCCTGTCTAGCATTTCCTCGTAGCTGAAGTCCCTCATTCCTGGTACCATCCTAGTAAATCTCCTCTGTACTCTATCAAATGCCTTAATATACTTCCTAAATTGTGGTGACCAGAACTGTACACTGTACTCCAGCTGAGGCCTACTCAAAGTCTTATAGACGTTATCAGCACTTTCTGACTTTTGTTTTCGATACCACTATTTATAAAGCCTGGTATCCCATATGCCTTTTTAACGGGTTTGTCTACCTATCCTGCCACTTTCAAAGAGCGACAAACACAAATCCCTAGGTCTCTGTCTTCCTCCACAACATTTAAAATTGTACCATCTAGCCTATATTGTCTCCCCTCATTTCTTCTCCCAATGTGTATCACCTCACACTTCTCTATATTAAACTTCGTCTGCCATGTGTCTGCCCACTTTATCATTTTATCTATATCCTCTTGAAGTTGGCTACTATCCTCCTCCTTTACTATTCTCCCTAACTTAGTATCGTCTGCAAATTTGGAAACCTTACTCCCTAAACCCAAATCCAAATCATTAATGTATATTAAAAAGAGCAGTGGTCCCAAAACCGATCACTGGGGGCGCCACCGCGCACTTTCCTCCAGTCTGAAAACCAACCGCTCACCACAGCTCTTTGCTTTCTGTCTCGCAGCCAGTTGTGGATCCACACTGCCACTGTCCCTTTACCGCCAGGGCCTCTATTTTCCTAAAAAGCCTCTTATGCGGCACTTTGTCAAATGCCTTTTGAAAGTCCATGTAAACCACGTCAACTGCGCTGCCCTCGTCCACCCATTCTGTTACATCACATTGGCTTCATCACTTTGCCTCACTTCCTCCCTTGCTTCAATGAAGGCCGGTCTTAATACCTTCCTCTTTGACCGTGTCGTCTGCTCCCCTCTCTTACCATCCTTCCCCTTCCCTCTACCCCGCCACCCCACCCACACTGCTCGGGTCCGGAACTAATTGTTCAGCGCCTAGGGACGTCTTCCCGATGTGAGATGTTGCTCTATAGATTGTAATATTATTGTTGTTGCTGTCTCCCAGGTTCCACAGTCGAATCGATCTGAAGAAACCTGTAGATAGACAGATGAGTTTTCTCATCATGCTGACTGCTGACCAGTGCCAGGGTAACACGGCGGTGAAATACAAGTGGAACAATCATGACAGAGCCCAGGTCCTCAGCCTGGCCGATTTACAGACGGCTGATCAGAACTCAAAGTACAATTACATCGCCGTCTACCCCTCATCGTCCGGGAGATGCACCGAACATCAGGTCCTATTCGGCGAAAACAATAAACCTGACTCATGTGCTGAGAAACTGGGGAAGGTTGTGAGACCTTCTCTGATAAGCGGAGGTTGTCTTGTGTCTGGAGCAGTGTTTCAGTGGCGGGTGCAAAGACATAGTTTCAAGGTTCAGCGATTTGCCGGAAGTTCACAAATATTTTGTGTACAGCGAGTTGTATTGTCCGAAAGATAAACTGTGCGACGTCGGGTGGACAAAGACAGGTTTCTATGGCCTGATCAATGAATATCGTACCGCCCGCTACTCTATTCAACGCTGCAAGATTGTTGAAAATAATAGGAATCAACTCGGCCAGTGCAAGCCCTGCACAGAACCAGACTGCTGTTTGGAGGAGAGTGAGTCTGCAGTGGAAGGGGATCGTGGGGGGCGAGGACTTAAGGTGGGGGGAGGGTTTGGTGGGGGGGTAGGGTGGAGTGGGGGGTCAAGGAGAGGTAGTAGGCCAGGGGGTGGTGGGGGTCGAGGGGTTGGCGGTGTGTCAGAGGGTCATGGGGGGCGAAAGGATGGCGTGGTGCGTAGAGGTGGTGGGGGGCTAGCGTGTGACATGGGTGCATGGACATGGTGGGAGACGAGGGAGTGGTTAGAGGCTCGTAGGCCGCACATCACACCAAGTGGTCGGCTGCTCAAACATTCCACAGTCTGAGCAGTGTCGCTATGGGATTCAGGGTTAGTAAGAGCAGCTAGAATATAATCGGGGGACACTTCAATGAAATGAAAGAATGTGGCTTGGGCTGGGGGCTCGGGGTTGGAGGCTAGGGGGCAAGGGTATGGGTGCTGGGGGCTAACGCTGCAGTTAGTGTAATTATTATCTAGTAATAAAGCTTGCTTTAGCATGACTGATGCCTCTGTATTAAATTGTAAACACACAGTCACACACACTCTCAGACAGACAGTCAAAGACACACTCAATCTCATTCTACCATACTGCCAGCCACAACTCTCTACTTTTATTCTCTACCTCTAATCCTAAAGACCTCTCTATCTCTTTCCCCTTTCCCCTGCATCACTCCCTCGCTCTGTTAGAGATTAATTTCTCAGGTTGAAAATATAATTTCTCCGGTCAAAAATGAGGTTACGGCCAGCCTCCGATTGACCAGGTACTACTGATTTATGTCTTTTACACCAGGTTTCTTTTACTCAGGTATACTCATAGAGCTGACACTAAAGCAAGCAATATTACATTACAGGGCACACATAATCCTCATACACAATACCCGGCACACATTACTCGAGGTTAAGAGGGATAGTCCTTTTCTTGTCTTTTCCTTCCAGTCGGCTTCCTTGCTGTCGTCGTAAAGTTTCTTCCATCAGCGGTTGTTCCTTCCCGAGAGCGGCTTGGGTACTGTCACATTACAGTATCTTCCATCAGGTCCTTCTTCTTCTGCTCCTCCGTCTCTGCTCTATTCCTTTGTCTCAACACTTTTATCCTTTCTTGGACACATGGTGTTCACGTGAACATCTCATGCCACTCTCGTGCTTATTCACATTCTCTTTTTACACCCAACTCTGCCTTTCTTCGCTAATGAGCTCTTCTTATCGCAGTCTGTTGTAACCGGTTTCTAATGGTGACCTTGACGACTGAAACTATGTGTAGTAACTTCCCTTATGTTGTACAGCAGTTATACAAAAACATCGCATAGCATCATTCTAGCCACTCTCTGTTTTTAACAGTCTATACTAATTTTAACCAGTTCTACACCAACTCTAGCAGCTCGCTCCTCGAACCCCGCCACTCCCCCCCCCCCCCCCCCCCTCACTCACCCATTCTCCTCCGCTTTTCAAGAGAAAGAGTTCGATTTCGAGATCCATACCCTTGGTTTTAAATCTCTCCACTCTTCTGCACCTCCCAGCCTCTCCTATCTCCTCAAACCAGCACCCGTTGCCTTCGCTCCACCTGGTCTGGTCTCCTCGACGCCCCGAATCCTCCGCTCCACCCTTGGCGGACCCGCCTTAAGCCCCTATGCCCGAGGCTCTCGAGCTCCCTTCCGCAATCCCTTCAACTCGCCCCCTCTCTCCCTCCCCTCCGTCCCTTCCTCAGTCCACTCGCTCTCTCTCGCCCTCACTCGCTTTGCCTCGTTCCCGCTGCATCCCGCTCCCTCTCTCCCTCACTCTTTCACTTCCTTCGCCACCCTAACTTTGTCTCCTCTCACTCCCTCTGTCCCCCCTCCCTCACTCTCTTAGCCTCTCCCCCTACATTCCCCGCTCCCTCTGCCCCTCTCTCTCTCTTCTTCACTCCCTTCGCCTCGCCTCAAAATGTCTTGACAAGGAGGCAGACCTCCCTCCTCTGCTCTTCCACTGAGGAGAATCACAATCTGGCCATTGGAAAGTCGAGTTGTGTGGTTGAGCCCTGAGAGGGTAAATGGTGGCAAAGGGGAACTTCTAGCGAGATTACAGGTGGGTAGCTAGCTTAGCCGACTGAGTTTAGATTCATAGATTCATAGAATTTTAAGGCACAAAAGGAGGCCATTCGGCCCATCTAGTCTGTGCCGGCTCTTTGAAACGAGCGATTCAATCCCACTGCCCTGCCCGCTCCCCATAGCCTAACAGACCTGTTCTCCCTAAATAAAGATCTAATTCCCTTTTAAAAGTTGTTATCGAATCAGCCTCCATCACCTTTTCAGGCAATGCATTCCAGATTCGAACAACTCGCTGAGTGAACAAAATTCTCCTCAGCTCCCCTCTACTTCGCCTTGAAACTATTTTAAATCTGTGACCACGAGTCATAGATTCACCCACGAGTGGAAATAGTTTTTCTCTATTTGCCCTGTCGAAACCCCTCATTATCTTATAAACCTCTATTAGGTTTCCCCTCAATCTTCTCTGCTCCAGAGAGAATAACCCGGCGTTGAGGGCGCTATATAAGTCAAAGTTGTTGTTGTTGTTGTTGTTGTTGTTGTGGTGGTGGTGGTGGTGGTGACCATTGTTGGTTCTTACGTTCATGTAAGAAACTGATTTGTATCTAAATTCATGACAATTTCCGGGACCACTGCTTTGACCAACTGATTGTCCCTTTTCAACCACGTTAACTTCACAATGTAGTCTGCGAAGTACTTTTCGGATGATTTTAGAAACCTTCTCAAGAAACGCCAGATTAAGCGGCTGTTTCTGAGTATTTCTAGCATCCAACATTAGGCACGGAATTGGTGAACATTAAATTGTCAGCATATCATAACGTAGCTGTCAGGTCACGCCGACGAGTGGTGTCCATCAGAGGCTGATGAAGGAACTCTGTGACCTGGGCGGACAGCATTGGGGTGGTCCCAGTTACTGACACACTTTAAAAGGTGAACTGATTCCACAGTCAGTTATATTAATACAGTCTGTGTGCTGGTGGTTATCACTAAGAGTCTTTATTGTCTTAAAATAAAATATGGAGTTGATTATCCACGGTATAGAGAAGCGATTGAAGATGAACTCTCTTTACAGTTGGTAACAAGAGAGCAAGACGAAAAGGTGTTTGATTTCGGAATAATTTAGCATTTTGCTTTAAAACTCAAAAGACTCAGCTGTGCCGTGACGTTGCTCTTATTTGATTAAACTTTATATTAACAGATGTGATTGTCGACTCAATAATTATTCATGTAACTACTACTCAAGACCGTGCCCACAACCACATCACTAGCCTGTGATCTGGAGTCTGTCACACTAATGTTTTAACGTTCGGTTGTTTGCTTCTGTAACACAACAAGTTGGGTTTAGTGCACGAAAGGGTATCAGGAACAGAAAGAGCTGGCACTGCCCTCCACACAGACTAGCGTCTCAGAGCACTTAACAGTGGCGGTGTCTGACTCCGTGCAGGGGTAAGAGGGTAAGAATGGTCGAATGGTAACATTTTTATTGAGGCATGACAGATGGGAGTGAAGCTGCGAGGCTTAGGAATTGATGGAGAGTGTTCCAGAGTTTGGCGTCATTGATAGCATGAGCTCTGATAGTGGGTCGATAGCTGCGAGGGATGAGAAGGAGGCCGATGCAAGTCGAGCAGAGGCGCCCGGTGGGTGGATAGGTGAGCGAACAGTTTGGAGAGTTCGATCGTGCTGGTAGTCAAAGTTTGCTGGCATGGGATCATACAGCACCAATGACGCGCTCAGAATGTCTCAGCGTGTGAAGGGCAAATGCATCAATTGATAGATAACTACAAATTGTTGCTCATGAATAATATTTAATATTTTAGCAATAATAAAGAACAATTATCAGTACAGATCAGATATTAACAAATCAAAGATTGTCAGGTATACCAAACAAATTCTGCGTCATTTATGTTGCTGTAGCGATCTCGAGTGACTACATATGAAAAATAAAGCTCTAAGAAAAATAGGTTGTCGGCGAAAATTAAATTACTTTGCATCGTAAGTAACCTTGTAATGGTGGCCAGTGGGTCCGTTCTGTTGCCTCAGCTTTTTACCAACAATTAAACGACATATATGAAGCAGCAGAGAGTTTCACATCCAAACCGTCACATGGCACAAAATTTAGAGGCACTGTGTATTGTGTCAATGGGAACCGGATGACTGATCCGGACGTAGACAGATTAAGTGAAAGAAGGAAACCGTGTTCGACGGAAAACCATGCGTGAGGTCATCCACTATGGTCCCGGAAAAATAAGAATAAAATACTTTCTGACCGTGGATAAAATAAGTATGATGGAGGACAAAAAAAGATGTTGCTGTTCAGGTAAACTAATAACAGAAGACAGATCATAGCAGCAAACCGCTATCAATAAAACAAATTAGATTGTATCTTTTGTGGCAAGCAGTCTGACAAATAAATTAGAGCAAATGTTCCCTCTACTAAGCGGCGACTTTGTCAGACTGCATCTGGATTATTGTGTTCAGTTTTGGGTACTCCGGGACCAAGGAAGTATAAACCAAGTAAGTGATAATTAGAAGACCTTGATTTTTCGTTCACCAAACTAACTTAAATATTTTGTGAAACGGGTATTTCACCATATTCTTCAACTGTTCTCTGAATTTAGATTGTGTCAAAGCGTAAATACACGTGTTTGTGGAACAACTGAAAAGTCGAAATATATCTCCAACATTTCTAAGTGTGCCACGTAGCTTGCCTGTATCTAAAAAATACTTAATTAAAAAATTAAGATTTGCGGCTACATGAGTCACCCACAATAGTACAAAACTCCCAGATACGACAAATAGCAAAACAATGGATTTTCTCCGACTCTCCATCTCTGGATCAATGTGTTTCTCACCAGGGCTGTGGGCTCGGAGTCTTCTGCGGGCTCTACTGCTGACCAAAATGTGTCTGACTGTCAGAGCATTGAGCAGCAAAACGATGACAAAAGGGATACATGGAGTCACAACATATAGACATACCTTAAATACTGTCCATTTCTTTGAAAGATAATAACTTATTTTAACGACACAAAACCAAGGTTTGTTGTTAATGATGAAGAGCGGTTCTAACTCCAGGCACAGAGGACTGTATAGCGCACAGCTCAGCACAGAGATGGTTCCCAGAACCACAGCCGCCGTTCTCTGGGTGCAATATGTTGATTTGAATTTCTGGTGACAAATGGCGACATGTCGGTCAAAGGTGAAAGCCACTGTGAACCAGACAGAACACGCTGAGGTCACATACAGCAGCACCTCGTGGAGAAGGCAGATCGGGGTGAGACGCAGAACATTAAAACTTGGGAGATACTGATCACCAACACGGTTCAGTATCACATCACATATCACCACCGTCAGATCTGCCCCCGCCATGGCCACCAGGTAGCGAGTGATGCACGTGGAGAGACCGCACTTTCCTCGCCAGAGGATCACAATCGTCACCAGGTTAACTGCAAACAAAACACAAGAGATATTCGAGAAACTGACGGTAAACGTCAACAACAGAATCGTCAACATCAACACCTGCAGTTGTACAGCCTCCCTCACCCAGGGTATCGCGCTGTAGAATTTGTCGGTGGCAGAAAACCACATCCAGGTGCCAGGTGATGCAAGGATCCAGGGAGTTTGGGAGAATTCTGAAACTAATGCTATTGACAACAGGGATTCAGGAGAGCTTGTTTAGAACTGATGTAGTGAAGCGAACATATAGTGCTCTGGAATGCTCTGCATGAGGTGGGCTCTATAACTGCAAGCTGTTGTTGCATAAACTCCCTGAAAGGCACCTCTCTGTTCTAATACTGGTTTACATGTGATACGACGGAATAAATTAATTGATAATTTGTATGTTTTTGCTTCGTTGTCATATCAAAGAATGCAACGTTTTGATTAAGCGCACTGTTGCGTGTAGCCAACTATGAACATTTCTATTTAACCTATACATACTAAATAAGATGGCAAAAATATCATGAGGAGAGTGGAAACGTAAGATACATATCAAAATCAAATATGCATTGAAACGTTGACTTACGTGAAGTAACAAGTTATGAGGACTTACCAGGAACACCAATAACTGCAATAATTGGATAGTATATCTGTTCTATCTGATTCACTATTAACATAAAAGCGAACGACATTTCCTTTGTGCTGGTGACACTCACTAACTTTTCACCTTTGAAGTGACAATAACAAAATCATCCCTCTTTATAGTGGAGAAATGCCTGCTGCAAAACCAGCAGCGCGTGGGATCATTGAAATTAGTTACACTGATATGAACAAACAATTTAAGAATGTTTCCTGGGAATACAATAATGATTCGTACATGATAGTAATTATGTACAGAGAAAATGAAGGATACTTAGCAAATATGACTGAAAAAACAGCTTCTCAACTGAATTCTTCTCCCAGATCTGGAAGATTATTTTGCTAACATCGTTTCCAGATTTAACAAAATAGGACAAATTATAATCCAAAAATGTTAGAATTTGATCTCCACATGGGATTTGTAAACGTTACCGCAGAAAAGAAATGGAATAGTAATGCATTGATCAAAATGCCTAGAATTTAGACCACCGTGAGAAGAACATATTTTGATTTGATAGACGAGCAGGTAATTGAAGATGAACAAAATGTTTTGAAGATACATTGTTAATAATACACAGCAATTACAGAAATATCAACAATGATTAAGCAAGATGCAAATTAGCAGCTTGAATAGAACTATATATATTTAAAGGGAATTTCATAAAATGAAAAGCAGCAAAGGAGAAATGTATACGTCTTAAAATAATGAAAGACTACAGTTCATTGTATCATAGATTAGATTACAAAACGTCAATGCAGATTAGTCAATCGTCATTAAGTTTTTTTAAAAAAAATATATCAGGAGACATGTGTTATATCAGAAACAAATGGAAGTAAGAAATGCAGAAGATTAGACTTGATAAATGTGTCCAAGAGCATAACTACATTCGTGCGGAACATATCGCTGGCTTGCAAATAACTATAGAAAACTGTGGGTTATTTTATAATCCAATTTCTACGTTGTGCTTAAACAATGGAGGAATATAAATACATATTTGGGATTCTCGTAATATTAGACCCCACTTTTCAGTATTAAGCTTAGTTACTGCATTCCTGCGACCAGCCCTTTAATCTAGTTCACACAATGTCTACGGCTGTTGCATCCTCCCTACGGCGTGGAATCAGAACAAAAGACAATTATCTAGTTGCGGCATCACTGCCGTTTTATGAGATTCATCATAAAATAAAGACATAATAATAACAAATGATCCTTGTTGTATTTGGCATTGCACTTTTCACGACTAAGAGACTTCTCAATACTCTCTACAGAATATACTACCAATTGAAATGTGTATGTATTTGTGGTCGAAACGTGGTAGCCAGTAGCGCACAACAGTCTACCACAAACAGTCGTGGATTTAAATGATGTTCATTATTGTTACCTTGATGGATTATTATCAGTCTTGTGGACTGAGGAAACACATCAAATATTTCGCCCCTACATTGAAATGAAAAGTTAGCTCTCGCTTTTAATGTGACCATTCTGATCGCTGAGCTACAGAAATCCGCAAAATGCTTGAAGTGTTCAATGCGTTTAGGTAACTCAAGTCTCGATAAATGCTGAGTGTTTTAGCAAATACTCAGTTTCAGATCAATGTAGCCTCTTTACTGACATCGACATTTCGTCACTACCAATATTACTTATATAAGTAATTATATTACTTCTATAAGTAATATAAGGTCACAATTCTATTACTTCTATCAATAATGACAACATTATCACTTCAATAATATATGCCACGAATTCTAAGTTAGAGCATGCTGTCTGATTCATTTTTAGCATCCTGTGCAGCCGTTTACAAATATTTGCTGAACCTGCACCAACGATTGTGTCATCGATCTCGTACTGACTCTCATCATTTTTCAACCGACAATATACACATCTCTCAACAACGCATTTAATCTACAATAATCCTCTGTCCACGTCACCAATCTGCCTAATCTCTATTGCAGTCTGGTCAACGTTTTCTATATTTCCTGTAAACCGATCATCTGAAACTAGGAAATTATTCTCTCTATAGTTAGGTCATCCCTATATCTACAACTACACCCCCCCCCCCCCACCCTCTCGCCCAGTCAGGCCTCCATCATGTCTCGCCTCGTTCGTATATATTAAGAATTGCGGATGTCGAAACACCTGCACGTTTGGCACCACTGGACACATCCCTTCATTCAGAATTACAACAGTTAACCTCGGCTATCCACTTGTTGTTTCCCAGATAGCTTTGTATCCATTACTGCCACTGTTGTTTTGATAACATGGGATTCAATTTTCCTAACACGGCTATTATGCAGCACTTCACCGAGAAGCATTGTATAATGGATATATGCTGCAATAAATGCACTACGCCCATTGTCCACCTTTAGCTAATAACAATGTGGATGAAAGGCAGAGCTAACCCAGTCCAGAGTGGATACAAAACAGGTTACTGCGGTGACTTAAGGGTGGAAATAACTAAACCGTTGACCACAATGTGCCAATCGTCTTTGACACCGGGACGGTGCCAGAGGATTGGAGCATTGCAAATGCTTCTCACCTGTATAGATAAGGGCCAAGGTATAAACCGGTGAACTCAAATCGATCAGCCTAATGTCATAGGTAAGATTTTTTTTTTTCAATCTACAATCTGAGAAGAAAATTTTGCTTCACTCAGAAAAAAAGTAGTTTATCAAGGACAGCAAACTGAGATTTATTCAAGCAAACTCGTTTCGGACAAACTTGCAACAGATTTTATGATGAAGTTGCACAGAGGGTGGATAAATGTGGTGTAGTTATGTAACTGATATGGTTTTCCAAAATGCATTTAATAAAGTTCCGCATAAGAGATTTGTAGACAGCACACTGTTAAAAAGGGCTGGTTTGCTTCATGTATCCCGCTTTACGGTGGCCGTATTTTCATCCTCTCTGGCCTCACACTGTGGAACTCCATCCCACAGTCCCTTCCTCTCGCTTACTCCCTTGCTTCCTGTAATGCCGGTCACAAGACATTACTTTCCGTGCCTTGTGCCGCACTCTCACCTCTGTCCCTTAACTCCCCCAAACCCTGCACCTCGGGTCCCGAACCCTGACTTTCTAGCGCATTGGGAGATCCTCCAGTAGTGGAAAGTGCTCTCTAATCGTTTTCTTTATTGGTAGCATGGACAGCGAAATGATTGGAGACAGATAAAAGAGAGTGGCAGATATTTGGTTTTCATGACTTTAGGGTCTTTTTCAGAGGTGGTACAGAAAGAAGCAGAAGGATACTACAAGGATATATAGGAAGGTCATGTTAACATAACATAAGTAGTGAAACATTTTGTAAATATAATCCGGAAAAATATATTTTGCGGGGGTTCATTTGTGGTCAAAATGGTTTCTTGAAGGAGCCTCATGCTTAACAAAACTGATGGATATTTCTGATGAATTCTGAGAGGGCGGATGAAAGTAGTCATATTACTGTAAAAAAATATGTATTTTGAAATGCTGTTTGATGAAATTCCACATAGAGGACTTTTAAGCCAAACAGTACCTCGGTATAGTAAAGGGACAGTGGCAGCACGGATACACAATTAGCTGGGAGACAGGATGCAAGCAGCGATGGAGAACTTTTGTTCGGATTGATTTGTGCAGTGGTGACCCCTAGGTGCCTTTACTGGGACCATTGCTGCTTTTGGTCTGTATCATTGACCTGGATATGTGCACAGGGAGTACAATTCGTGGGGTTCACATGATATAAAGCTGGAAATAATAGCGAACCGTGAAAGGTAAAGTTGCCGACTATATTGGGACACAGACCGACTGTGACAAGAAACGTAACAGATGATCTATAATTTGTATAAATGGAAGTGATGTGTTTTGCAAAGAAGAACGCGGAGAGGCAATTTCAGCTAGAGATGGTAGAAACCTACAGTGGCTGAATTAAAATCGAGGCCTAGGTATCCATATAAATCATAGAATCATAGAATTATGTGGCACAAAAGGAGGCCATTCGGCACATCTAGTCTTTGCCGGCTCTTTGAACAGAGCAACTCTATCCCACTGCCCAGCTTTCTCAGCGTAACCTATCAGACCTGCTCTTCCTAAATAAATATCTAGTTCCCTTTTAAAAGCTGTTATGCAATCTGCCTCCACCACCTTTTCAGGCAATGGATTCCAGATTCGAACAACCCGCTGAGTGAAAAAAATTATCCTCAGCTCCCCTCAGCTTCGTTTTGAAACTATTTAAAACTGTGACCACGAGTCATTGATTCGTCCACCATTGGAAACAGTCTTTCTCTATTCGCCCTGTCGAAACCTCTCATAACCTTATAAACCTCTACTAGGTTTTCTCTCAATCTTGATTGTTCCAGAGAGAACAATCCTTGCCTGTCTAGCATTTCCTCGTAGCTGAAGTCCCTCATTCCTGGTACCATCCTAGTAAATCTCCTCTGTACTCTATCAAATGCCTTAATATCCTTCCTAAATTGTGGTGACCAGAACTGTACACTGTACTCCAGCTGAGGCCTACTCAAAGTCTTATAGACGTTATCGGCACTTTCTGACTTTTGTTTTCGATACCACTATTTATAAAGCCTGGTATCCCATATGCCTTTTTAACGGGTTTGTCTACCTATCCTGCCACTTTCAAAGAGCCACAAACACAAATCCCTAGGTCTCTGTCTTCCTCCACAACATTTAAAATTGTACCATCTAGCCTATATTGTCTCCCCTCATTTCTTCTCCCAATGTGTATCACCTCACACTTCTCTATATTAAACTTCGTCTGCCATGTGTCTGCCCACTTTATCATTTTATCTATATCCTCTTGAAGTTGGCTACTATCCTCCTCCTTTACTATTCTCCCTAACTTAGTATCGTCTGCAAATTTGGAAACCTTACTCCCTAAACCCAAATCCAAATCATTAATGTATATTAAAAAGAGCAGTGGTCCCAAAACCGATCACTGGGGGCGCCACCGCGCACTTTCCTCCAGTCTGAAAACCAACCGCTCACCACAGCTCTTTGCTTTCTGTCTCGCAGCCAGTTGTGGATCCACACTGCCACTGTCCCTTTACCGCCAGGGCCTCTATTTTCCTAAAAAGCCTCTTATGCGGCACTTTGTCAAATGCCTTTTGAAAGTCCATGTAAACCACGTCAACTGCGCTGCCCTCGTCCACCCATTCTGTTACATCACATTGGCTTCATCACTTTGCCTCACTTCCTCCCTTGCTTCAATGAAGGCCGGTCTTAATACCTTCCTCTTTGACCGTGTCGCCTGCTCCCCTCTCTTACCATCCTTCCCCTTCCCTCTACCCCGCCACCCCACCCACACTGCTCGGGTCCGGAACTAATTGTTCAGCGCCTAGGGACGTCTTCCCGATGTGAGATGTTGCTCTATAGATTGTAATATTATTGTTGTTGCTGTCTCCCAGGCTCCACAGTCGAATCGATCTGAAGAAACCTGTACATAGACAGATGAGTTTTCTCATCATGCTGACTGCTGACCAGTGCCAGGGTAACACGGCGGTGAAATACAAGTGGAACAATCATGACAGAGCCCAGGTCCTCAGCCTGGCCGATTTACAGACGGCTGATCAGAACTCAAAGTACAATTACATCGCCGTCTACCCCTCATCGTCCGGGAGATGCACCGAACATCAGGTCCTATTCGGCGAAAACAATAAACCTGACTCATGTGCTGAGAAACTGGGAAAGGTTGTGAGACCTTCTCTGATAAGCGGAGGTTGTCTTGTGTCTGGAGCAGTGTTTCAGTGGCGGGTGCAAAGACATAGTTTCAAGGTTCAGCGATTTGCCGGAAGTTCACAAATATTTTGTGTACAGCGAGTTGTATTGTCCGAAAGATAAACTGTGCGACGTCGGGTGGACAAAGACAGGTTTCTATGGCCTGATCAATGAATATCGTACCGCCCGCTACTCTATTCAACGCTGCAAGATTGTTGAAAATAATAGGAATCAACTCGGCCAGTGCAAGCCCTGCACAGAACCAGACTGCTGTTTGGAGGAGAGTGAGTCTGCGGTGGAAGGGGATCGTGGGGGGCGAGGACTTAAGGTGGGGGGAGGGTTTGGTGGGGGGGTAGGGTGGAGTGGGGGGTCAAGGAGAGGTAGTAGGCCAGGGGGTGGTGGGGGTCGAGGGGTTGGCGGTGTGTCAGAGGGTCATGGGGGGCGAAAGGATGGCGTGGTGCGTAGAGGTGGTGGGGGGCTAGCGTGTGACATGGGTGCATGGACATGGTGGGAGACGAGGGAGTGGTTAGAGGCTCGTAGGCCGCACATCACACCAAGTGGTCGGCTGCTCAAACATTCCACAGTCTGAGCAGTGTCGCTATGGGATTCAGGGTTAGTAAGAGCAGCTAGAATATAATCGGGGGACACTTCAATGAAATGAAAGAATGTGGCTTGGGCTGGGGGCTCGGGGTTGGAGGCTAGGGGGCAAGGGGGCAAGGGTATGGGTGCTGGGGGCTAACGCTGCAGTTAGTGTAATTATTATCTAGTAATAAAGCTTGCTTTAGCATGACTGATGCCTCTGTATTAAATTGTAAACACACAGTCACACACACTCTCAGACAGACAGTCAAAGACACACTCAATCTCATTCTATCATACTGCCAGCCACAACTCTCTACTTTTATTCTCTACCTCTAATTCTAAAGACCTCTCTATCTCTTTCCCCTTTCCCCTGCATCACTCCCTCGCTCTGTTAGAGATTAATTTCTCAGGTTGAAAATATAATTTCTCCGGTCAAAAATGAGGTTATGGCCAGCCTCCGATTGACCAGGTACTACTGATTTATGTCTTTTACACCAGGTTTCTTTTACTCAGGTATACTCATAGAGCTGACACTAAAGCAAGCAATATTACATTACAGGGCACACATAATCCTCATACACAATACCTGGCGCACATTACTCGAGGTTAAGAGGGATAGTCCTTTTCTTGTCTTTTCCTTCCAGTCGGCTTCCTTGCTGTCGTGGTAAAGTTTCTTCCATCAGCGGTTGTTCCTTCCCGAGAGCGGCTTGGGTACTGTCACATTACAGTATCTTCCATCAGGTCCTTCTTCTTCTGCTCCTCCGTCTCTGCTCTATTCCTTTGTCTCAACACTTTTATCCTTTCTTGGACACATGGTGTTCACGTGAACATCTCATGCCACTCTCGTGCTTATTCACATTCTCTTTTTACACCCAACTCTGCCTTTCTTCGCTAATGAGCTCTTCTTATCGCAGTCTGTTGTAACCGGTTTCTAATGGTGACCTTGACGACTGAAACTATGTGTAGTAACTTCCCTTATGTTGTACAGCAGTTATACAAAAACATCGCATAGCATCATTCTAGCCACTCTCTGTTTTTAACAGTCTATACTAATTTTAACCAGTTCTACACCAACTCTAGCAGCTCGCTCCTCGAACCCCGCCACTCCCCCCCCCCCCCCCCCCCCTCACTCACCCATTCTCCTCCGCTTTTCAAGAGAAAGAGTTCGATTTCGAGATCCATACCCTTGATTTTAAATCTCTCCACTCTTCTGCACCTCCCAGCCTCTCCTATCTCCTCAAACCAGCACCCGTTGCCTTCGCTCCACCTGGTCTGGTCTCCTCGACGCCCCGAATCCTCCGCTCCACCCTTGGCGGACCCGCCTTAAGCCCCTATGCCCGAGGCTCTCGAGCTCCCTTCCGCAATCACTTCAACTCGCCCCCTCTCTCACTCCCCTCCGTCCCTTCCTCAGTCCACTCGCTCTCTCTCGCCCTCACTCGCTTTGCCTCGTTCCCGCTGCATCCCGCTCCCTCTCTCCCTCACTCTTTCACTTCCTTCGCCACCCTAACTTTGTCTCCTCTCACTCCCTCTGTCCCCCCTCCCTCACTCTCTTAGCCTCTCCCCCTCATTCCCTCTACATTCCCCGCTCCCTCTGCCCCTCTCTCTCTCTTCTTCACTCCCTTCGCCTCGCCTCAAAATGTCTTGACAAGGAGGCAGACCTCCCTCCTCTGCTCTTCCACTGAGGAGAATCACTATCTGGCCATTGGAAAGTCGAGTTGTGTGGTTGAGCCCTGAGAGGGTAAATGGTGGCAAAGGGGAACTTCTAGCGAGATTACAGGTGGGTAGCTAGCTTAGCCGACTGAGTTTAGATTCATAGATTCATAGAAATTTAAGGCACAAAAGGAGGCCATTCGGCCCATCTAGTCTGTGCCGGCTCTTTGAAACGAGCGATTCAATCCCACTGCCCTGCCCGCTCCCCGTAGCCTAACAGACCTGTTCTCCCTAAATAAAGATCTAATTCCCTTTTAAAAGTTGTTATCGAATCAGCCTCCACCACCTTTTAAGGCAATGCATTCCAGATTCGAACAACTCGCTGAGTGAAAAAAATTCTCCTCAGCTCCCCTCTACTTCGCCTTGAAACTATTTTAAATCTGTGACCACGAGTCACAGATTCACCCACGAGTGGAAATAGTTTTTCTCTTTTTGCCCTGTCGAAACCCCTCATTATCTTATAAACCTCTATTAGGTCTCCCCTCAATCTTCTCTGCTCCAGAGAGAATAACCCTAGCCTATCTAGCCTCTCCTCATAGCTGAAGTCCCTCAATCCTGGCACCATCCTAGTAAATCTTCGCTGCACCCTTTCCAATGCCTTCACATCCTTTCTGTAGTGTGTTGACCAGAATTGAACACAGTATTCCAGCTGAGGCCTTACCAAATCCTTATAGAGGTTAGTTAGCACTTCCTGATTTTTGTACTCTATACCCCTATTTATAAAGCCTTGTATCCCATATTCCTTCTTAACAGCCTTGTCCACCTGTCCTGCCACCTTCAACGAGTCACTAACACAAATCCCCAGGTCTCTCTGTTCTTTCACACCATTTAAAATTGTACTAGCCTATATTGCCTCCCTTAATTTCTTCTCCCAAAATGCATCACCTCACACTTCTATGCATTAAACTTCATCTGCCATGTGTCTGCCCACTTTACCAATTTGTCTATATCCTCTTGCAGATGGCTACTATCCTCCTCACTATTTACTATTCTCCCTAACTTAGTGTCATCTGCAAACTTGGAAACTGTACTCCGTACACCCAAGTCCAGATCATTGATGTAGATTACAAACAGCAATGGTCCCAAAATTGATCCCTGTGGCACACCACTGCTCACTTCCCTCCATTTTGGAAAACAGCCGCTCACTACAACTCTCTGCTTTCTGTCTCGCAGCCAGTTGTGGATCCACGCTGCCACTGTCCCTTTTACGCCATGGGCCTTTAATTTCCTAATAAGTCTCTCATGTGGCACTTTGTCAAATGCCTTTTGAAAGTCCTACATCAACTGCGCTACCATTATCCACCCATTCCGTTACCTCATCAAAAAATTCTATCAGATTTGTAAGGCAAGATTTGCCTTTAACAAATCCATGTTGACTGTCCTTTATTAGCCTATATCTTTCTAAGTGAAGATCTACCTTGTCCCTGAATATGGACTCTAGAAGTTTGCCCACTACCGACGTTAGACTAACTGGTCTGTTGTTACCAGGCTTGTCCTTCTGCCCCTTTTTATACAAGGGACTAACATTAGCTATCCTCCAGTCCTCTGGCACGACCCCTGTGTCCAAGGAAGATTGAAAGATCATGGCCAGAGTCCCTGCTATTTGCTCCCGTGCCTCCCTTAGTAACCTAGGGTGCATCCCATCCGGACCAGGTGGCTTATCCACCTTGAGTGACGTCAACCTTTTTAGAACTTCCTCTCTGGTTATAATTATTCTATCCATTTCTCCTACCCTCTCCTCCAATACCATGGCATTGGCTGTATCCTTTTCTTTTGTGAAGACAGAGGCGAAGTACTCATTCAGTACATCAGCCATGCCCTCTGCCTCCACAACGAGATTTCCTCCTCGGTCCCTAATTGGCCCCACCCTATCCTTGACCAACCTTTTACTCTTAATATGTTGGTAAAAAATCTTAGGGTTCCCCTTAATCTTACTCGCTAATTGTTTCTCATGCAGTCTCTTTGCCCCTCTAACTTCCTTTTTTAGTTCTATCCTACAATTCCTATATTCTGCTTGGTTCCCTTCTGAATTTTGAGCCTGACACTTATCATAATCTTCTGATTGGCTTCAAATTCTCTGAAGTCGGATGCCTTTTCCATTAGGCCACGCAACTCAAGTTAGGTACTGAAATATATTCGCTAACAGAACAGCTATAACCAGTTAATGTGTATCAATATATATTGTGATGTATTTTATTCTGACGGAAAGACAAATAAACACATAGGAACTATGAGCATTTTGTAATTGCAGTCGCAGCCTCGTCATGTCTATTTCACTATAAAATGTAAACATTTCTGAATATGGGCCGAATGGCCTCCTTTTGTACCATAAGATTCTATGATTGTATGATTCAATGATAACCTGTTGAAGTGCTGCTCGGCAGAGTTTGGACCAGCTCAGCACAAAGCCAAGACTGAGAGACCAGTGAGTGTGGTTTGCAGAACTGCTGTGGTTCAAGCAGTTAAACGAGAAAATACTACCAGCTGGACTTTTAATTCATGTCAGATCCTCCAAAATTCGCAGGTTAAAGTGCAAATTAAATTCATAGCTGTTTTTTTTTGCAGGAAAAATGGTGCAGATTTCACCCAGAAATACACTGTCAAATTGAAAAGTAAAAAAAAAGTCCTAAGAAGGTCTTCATGTCGCCTCGATGATGTGATAGGACGTTATGTGAAATCCAAGGAATTAAATGAAATCGAAGTCCAAGAATAATTAGGGAAATCTCTAGAAAGGAATTAGGTGCAGAAAAGGTTTCTCATTAATCAGTTCCATGGTGTTTTGTCAGTAGTCGTTGCCGAGTGGTTAAGGCGATGGACTAGAAATCCATTGGGGAACTTGCCACGCAGGTTCGAATCCTGCCTAACACGAATATTGCTGACTGTACTAATAATTGTAGCACTATTTGCACATCTGGAAAAATCGTGCACTGTGTAAACCATACAAATATAGGAATTGGTGGAGGAGACGGGACATATTTTCAGTGCAAAATAAACCGGACTAAAAGATTGCCCCGATAATATTTTAATTAATATATGTTTAGGGATCTCGCTATGCCTCCCACTTGCCCTCTCTGTCAACCCCGCCCCCTCGTTTCATCTCCAGCTTTCTCTGCCATCCTCTCCGTCTCTCGCTCTCCCACCCGCGCTCTCTCTCCCACCCAAAAACCCTTCCTCTATCATTCTCTCTCTCTCGCTGTCTGAAAACCTCCCTACTTCACACCCACCATCTCTCTCTCGTACACACACCATAATACCGTCACTCTTTTGCGCCCTTTCTCTCCCTCTCTTTCGCTCTCTCAAACTCTCTATCACACTTCCCCTCTTTTGTTGGAGGAGAGGAGGCATTCTATTGACCAATGATCAATGTATCTGATTATAAATGATGGTTCATAACAGTTCAATTCATCGTATTTGTCAGGTTGATGGTAAACCTTTTGCCCAACGTTCTGCGAGTACATGTGCTGAGACATTTTTACTTTTTAATCCTCATACGAAATGACAACATTTCAAAATATAATAAACGACGTGATTATGGAAAGTAAACGGAAACGCTGAATGGAGATTATCTCGCTTTTCTGTTTGCAGCAAAACAGAGGTATGTGTGTCTTTTGTCAAAATAATTCCAGAGTTTTTGCTATTATAATTGCTTTAAACACAGATATGGTATGACGCTGCTCTTTGTGGCTAAAACGTTACCACAAACAAAGAAAACTGCAGTTGATCGCTTTCATGAATGTGCATCTCAACATTGACCTCGACGTGATTTGAACACGCAGCCTTCTGATCTGGAGTCAGACGCGCTACCATTGCGCCACGAAGTCAGTGGCTTAACTTAAGCAACAGGCTCAGTTGTAGAGCAGAAAAAGAAAACAGAAAAAACAGTTCGGTTTGGAACATAATGTAGTGAGAAATCTTCCTATAAAAATGAAATGTTTACTTTCTAAATGCAATAATTTACACTTGGTCTCACACTTTCTCATCAGAGCAACCAGTATTTATATTGTGCTCTTCACGTTGGACAACGCCTTAACACATTGTCGAGACAGAATATGCTCTGACGTGCTTGGTCAATATATGCTTTCGGTGAAACACAGCAGCAAGTTTATAGATTCATAGATTCATAGAATTTTACGGCACAAAAGGCGGTCATTCGGCCCATTTAGTCGGTGCCGGCTCTTTGAAAAGAGCGATTCAATCCCACTGCCATGCCGGCTCCTCATAAATTAATAGACCCGTTCTCCCTAAATAAAGATTTAATTCACCTTTAAAAGTTGTTATCGAATCAGCCTCCACCTATTCAGGCAATGCATTCCAGATTCGAACAACTCGCTGAGTGAAATAATTTCTCCTCAGCTCCCCTCTACTTCGCCTTGAAACTATTTTAAATCTGTGACCACGAGTCACAGATTCGCCCACGAGTGGAAAGAGTTTTTCTCTATTTGCCCTGTCGGAACCCCTTATGATCTTATAAACCTCTATTAGGTCTCCCCTCGATCTTCTCTGCTCCAGAGAGAATAACCTTAGCCTATCTAGCCTCTCCTCATAGCAGAAGTCCCACAATCCTGGCACCATCCTAGTAAATCTTCTTTGTACCCTTTCCAATGTCGTCACATCCTTTCTGTAGTGTGACGACTAGAATTGAACACAGTATTCCAGCTGAGGCCTCACCAAAGTCCTATGGAGGTTAGACAGCACTTCCTGACTTTTGTACACTATACCCCTATTTATAACGCCTAGTATCCCATATGCGTTCTTAACAGCCTTGTCTACATGTCCTGCCACCTTCAACGAGTCACTAACACAAATCCCCAGGTCTCTCTGTTCCTTCACACCATTTAAAATAGTACTATCTAGCCTATATTGCCTCCCTTCATTTCTTCTCCCAAAATGCATCACCTCACACTTCTCTGCATTAAACTTCATCTGCCATGTGTCTGCCCACTTTACCAATTTGTCTATATCCTCTTGCAGATGGCTACTATCCTCCTCACTATTTACTATTCTCCTTAACTTAGTGTTATCTGCAAACTTGGAAACTGTACTCCGTACACCCAAGTCCAGCTCATCGATGTAGATTACAAACAGTAATGGTCACAAAACTGATCCTTGTGACACACCACTGCTCACTTCCCTCCAGTCTGAAAAACAGCCGCTCACTACAACTCTCTTCTTTCTGTCTCGCAGCCAATTGTGGATCCACGCTGCCACTTTCCCTTTTACGCCATGGGCCTTTAATTTCCTAATAAGTCTCTCATTGTGGCACTTCGTCAAATGCCTTTTGAAAGTCCATGTAAACTACATCAACTGCGCTACCATTATGCACCCATTCCGTTGCCTCATCAAAAAATTCTATCAGATTTGTAAGGCAAGATTTGCCTTTAACAAATCCATGTTGACTGTCCTTTATTAGCCTATATCTTTCTAAGTGAAGATCTACCTTGTCCCTGATTATGGACTCTAGAAGTTTGCCCACTACCGACGTTAGACTGTCTGGTCTGTAGTTACCAGGCTTGTCCTTCTGCCGCTTTTTATACAAGGGAGTAACGTTAGCTATCCTCCAGTCCTCTGGCACGACCCCTGTGTCCACGGAAGATTGAAAGATCGTGGCCAGAGTCCCTGCTATTTGCTCCCGTGCATCCCTTAGTAACCTAGGGTGCATCCCATCCGGACCAGGTGACTTATCCACCTTGAGTGACGTCAACCTTTTTAGAACTTCCTCTCTGGTTATAATTATTCTATCCATTTCTCCTACCCTCTCCTCCAATACTAGGGCATTGGCTATATCCTTTTCTGTTGTGAAGAGTTTGATTAAACTAGGTTGATTAAACTAGGCCTGCATTCTCTTCAATATGGCAGAATGAGAAGTTATATGATAGAATCATGTAAGGTTATTAGGGACATGCCAGAATCGATAGTGGGAGACTGTGTCACCTGGTTGGCGAACCTATAAAATGGAGTCATATACTTAAAATTAGGGGTCAGCGTTTTCGTGCTGAGTTGACAAAATAATTTTTCATTCAGAGGTTAGTTAATTTATGGAATTCTCTACCACCAAAACTGTAGGGGCGCAGTCCCTGAACCCATTGAATCCTGGGATTGATAGTTTTATTATCGATCAATGGGATAAAAGGATATGGAAATAAGGCGGAACACGTGGAGATATATTCTTCCTCTCCTCCTGATTCTTATATTCTTGTTAGTTACCAAGTAGCTCCTCGAATTCAGCGATTCTGCCCCCAACATCTGAAACTCCACCCTGTAATCCATCTTCCTCGCACCCATCCCAGGCCTCCTTCACATCTCGCCTCAAGACTCTCCTTTTCGATGTACCCATCGGCAACTCCGAATCACCACCTTCCTCTCCCCACACCTGTCCTCAGCTCACCTTTGAGGCAGTAGGTTTCCATCGCATTGTGACGTCCTCCTGACGTGTAAGGCACTTTGCCACTGTTATTGTTTTATTGTTGTGGTTGTCTAATCTCACACTTTCGAAATGTACTGGAAGCGATTTCACAGGATACACTGTGTAAATGAACTGACTCCGTTGTGTGTGGACGACATGCAATTAGAAATGTGTTGCCATGATTGGTTATTGAATAGCCAAATACCACATGTAGCCAAATTCCACATGTAGCTTTCAATCTACTAGCTTTGCACGTTTGTATAAAACGTATGGATTAAATGACAATATTACTAATAATCTGAATTCTTAGAATCAATCAATTCATAATTCCACATGTAACTCAAGGCTTCAATCTATGATCTCTATACAAGTATAGTTTTGTTTATATTATACGTTTGTACAACAATTCACTAGTTTCACTATTTTGGTGCCTCGGCTGAGGGGATTCAGCTGTGAAGACAGTTTGAATAAACTAGGCCTATAATCTCTCGAATACAGAAAATTAGAGGTATATAGTTATAGACTTCTATAAGTATATTTAATTATAACCAGGGTCACAGTCTTAAAATTAGGGGTGAGCCCTTTCGCAGTAGTTGATAAAATCCGTCATCACTCAGGTTAGTGAATTTTTTGAGTTCTCTACCCATAAAGCAGTAGATGCCCACTCCTTCAACATATTCAAGATTAAGACTGATATGTTTCTTGTGCATAAAAGAATGAAGTGATATGGGAATAACTCGAGGCAGGTGGAGCTAGGTTAGAATATCTGCTTCCCTCACGACTCTCTCCCAAACTCCTGAATCACTACCGACCCTCCCCACTACCCTGCACATCTCGCACGCTCACTTCAGGACCTGACTGTTCAGCACCTTAGTATGTCCTCCCAATGCGAAATGCGCTCTGTAGATATAATATTGTTGTTGAAGTTGTTGTTCAACAACATTCACAGTTTAAACTCTCATCTGAAAGGCCGCACCAAAGGCAAAGCAATAAGTCGCCATCAAAATAATTAAATGACAATTTTGCTTACCAAGATGCTCGAATGCACCCAATGAGCCAGACTGAAAGCTTTGCGAATGGTACCGCAGTTCATAATCAGACACGTGAAATGACTGAACGACTTATTGGGATTGTGTGGAGTGCTAAACAATTCAACATTAGATGTTTAAATTTCAGCAGTAATCACAGCGACAATATTGGATTCCGAAGCCTTTGATTCTTCCCATTTCAGCCAAGTTTCTCAATATGTTATTTGAAATAATGTTACGCTAATAATAATCCTGATATTTCATATCATTCCTTATCATTTATTCAAAACGCCCACACCAACGCTCACACTTTAAATACTGCAGCGATTTCTTTATTGTGAATTTTTGTTGAAGCGTAAGGATAGGAACAATTTCTAGACCAATAAATAGACATTTACTTCGCCTTCCAACTTCCTACTTGTGGCTGTCATGTATACCCGTGACCAACATAGGCTCTAAGTTACAATAATTCCTAAAATAAACCTAACCTCTTTCTTTCATAGAATCATAGAATCATAGAATTTTACGGCACAAAAGGAGGCCATTCGGCCCATCTAGTCTGTGCCGGCTCTTTGAAAAGAGCGATTCAATCCCACTGCCCTGCCCGCTCCCCATAGCCTAATATACCCGTTCTCCCTAAATAAAGATCTAATTCCCTTTTAAAAGTTGTTATCGAATCAGCCTCCACCACCTTTTCAGGCAATGCATTCCAGATTCGAACAACTCGCTGAGTGAAAAAAGTTCTCCTCAGCTCCCCTCTACTGCGCCTTGAAACTATTTTAAATCTGTGACCACGAGTCACAGATTCACCCACGAGTGGAAATAGTTTTTCTCTATTTGCCCTGTCGAAACCCCTCATGATCTTATAAACCTCTATTAGGTCTCCCCTCAATCTTCTCTGCTCCAGAGAGAATAACCCTAGCCTATCTAGCCTCTCCTCATAGCTGAAGTCCCTCAATCCTGGCACCATCCTAGTAAATCTTCTTTGTACCCTTTCCAATGCCTTCACATCCTTTCTGTACTGTGGTGACCAGAATTGAACACAGTATTCCAGCTGAGGCCTCACCAAAGTCCTATAGAGGTTAGTCAGTACTTCCTGACTTTTGTACTCTATACCCCTATTTATAAAGCCTAGTATCCCATATGCCTTCTTAACAGCCTTGTCTACCTGTCCTGCCACCTTCAACGAGTCACTAACACAAATCCCCAGGTCTCTGTTCCTTTACACCATTTAAAATTGTACTATCTAGCCTATATTGCCTTCTTTCATTTCTTCTCCCAAAATGCATCACCTCACACTTCTCTGCATTAAACTTCATCTGCCATGTGTCTGCCCACTTTACCAATTTGTCTATATCCTCTTGCAGATGGCTACTATCCTCCTCACTGTTTACTATTCTCCCTAACTTAGTGTCATCTGCAAACTTGGAAACTGTACTCCGTACACTCAAGTCCAGATCATTGATGTAGATTACAAACAGCAATGGTCCCAAAACCGATCCCTGTGGCACACCACTGCTCACTTCCCTCCAATCTGAAAAACAGCCGCTCACTACAACTCTCTGCTTTCTGTCTCGCAGCCAGTTGTGGATCCACGCTGCCACTGTCCCTTTTACGCCATGGGCCTTTAATTTCATATTAAGTCTCTCATGTGGCACTTTGTCAAATGCCTTTTGAAAGTCCATGTAAACTACATCAACTGCGCTACCATTATCCACCCATTCCGTTACCTCATCAAAACATTCTATCAGATTTGTAAGGCAAGATTTGCCTTTAACAAATCCATGTTGACTGTCCTTTATTAGCCTATATCTTTCTAAGTGAAGATCTACCTTGTCCCTGATTATGGACTCTAGAAGTTTGCCCACTACCGACGTTAGACTGACTGGTCTGTAGTTACCAGGCTTGTCCTTCTGCCCCTTTTTATACAAGGGAGTAACATTAGCTATCCTCCAGTCCTCTGGCACGACCCCTGTGTCCAAGGAAGATTGAAAGATCGTGGCCAGAGTCCCTGCTATTTGCTCCCGTGCCTCCCTTAGTAACCTAGGGTGCATCCCATCCGGACCAGGTGACGTATCCACCTTGAGCGACATCTACATTTTTAGAACTTCCTCTCTGGTTATAATTATTCTGTCAATTTCTCCTACCCTCTCCTCTAATACCATGGCATTGGCTGTATCCTTTTCTTTTGTGAAGACAGAGGCGAAGTACTCATTCAGTACATCAGCCATGCCCTCTGCCTCCACAATGAGATTTCCTCCTAGGTCCCTAATTGGCCCCACACTCTCCTTGACCAACCTTTTAATCTTAATATGTTGGTAAAAAACCTTTGGGTTCCCCTTAATCTTACTCGCTAATTGTTTTTCATGCAGTATCTTTGCCCCTCTAACTTCATTTTTTAGTTCTATCCTACACTTCTGAATTTTGAGCCTGACACTTATCATAAGCCTCTTTTTTTTGGTTGAGTTTGGCCCCGATTTCCTTAGTTATCCAGGGAGGTTTGGATGCCTTACATTTCACCTTTGTGGGGCTGCTTTTGACCTGTGCCTGAACTATCTCCTCTTTGAACGCTGCCCACTGCTCGTTAGTTGTCTTACCTGCCAATTATTCTTTCCAATCCACCTTGGCTAGGTCCCACCTCAACTCATTGAAATTAGCCCTTTTCCAGTTGAGTGTCCTCACCTGTGATCGTTCCTTATCCCTTTCCATAATTATTCTGAATCTAACGATATTGTGGTCACTATTCCCTAGATGCTCACCTGCAGAAACCTGTTGAACTTGCCCTACCTCATTTCCCAAAACTAGATCCAGCAATGCTTCTTTCCTTGTTGGAATGGAAACATACTGATCAAGAAAGTTGTCCTGCCCACACTTCAGGAATTCTCCTCCCTCCTTGCCCTTTACTCTTCTATTCTGCCAGTCTATGTTGGGATAGTTGAAGTCACCCATTATCACTACTCTATTAGTTCTGCATTTCTCCGTGATACGCTTGCAGATCTGCTTGTCTATCTCCTCCCCACTATTTGGTGGTCTATAGTATACCCCTAACAGTGTAACTGCACCTTTTTTATTCCTCAATTCTAACCAGATAGATTCGGTTTTTAGTCCTTCTTCCACCTCGTTCCTTTCTAAGGCAGTCACTGAGTCCTTAACTAAAATTGCCACCCCGCCCCCTTTCAATCAACACTTATTGCTGAAACAATTCCCTCCTTAGGGAATATGTTCCACAGCTTTACCTTTTGATTATTGGAATTGTGCTTCTGTACATTCGAAATACAAGATACACTTTGCGTACAGTAAAGTGTAAGATTCATCCATAAAGTGAATGATCAATTGTGTCTGTGGGACTGTTGGCCAGGACAATTACAGAACCTCCCTGCACTATTTGAAATGGGAGCTGGGGTATTGTGGTTTCTGCATGTACAGACAGCCGGAACCTCAGTTGCACAACTACTTCGTTAACGCAATGCATCACACAGACACACGTAAAGACACACACACACACTCACAGTGAGAGAGAGGGAGAGACAGAAAGAGATAGACACATTTAGAGAGAAAGGGTAAAGAGGGAGACACGCACACGCACACACACACACAAAAACAAAATGCACACACAGATGCACACACACACTGGGACAGATGCATACATTTGTGTCGACATAAACATACTCACAAAATGAGAGAGAGGGGCAGAGAGAGATACAGAAAGGGTGAGAGGCAGCTGCAGAGTCACATACGTTAAAGAGAAAGAGGGAGAGAGAGACACACACAAACACATACACACAAAGTGTATACCGAGCAATACATTTAACCCATCAATATTTTACTCCTTTGCGGCTGATAAGCATTTCACAGCCAGGTGTATACAATGTAAGGCAGTATATTGGAATTGTATGGCAGCATTATCCTTTGTGGAAAGCGATATCACCTTTAACGGGTTAATCTACAGCAGTGACCTCAGCGCCCTGTACACACTGTGGTCACAAAGGCCTTTGTCCATCCCAAGCTGTGCCCAATGCTGTAGGTAATGGGTTCAATGCTGGTGAGTGGCCCCTGTGTAGACAATGTACACACACACTCCAGGCTGGGGAATACTGTGTGTAGGTGGGGGACACACACTCACATGTGCATCTCTCTGATGGTTTAGATACTTTAACAATAACACATTGCACTGACACACGGTGAAGTGTGTGGTGTTGTGGGCCTGGGTGTCATCATGGGATGGACACCCAGCTGCCCCCAAATTACATCATTGGGGTGAATTGCGTAACTCAGGGCAGATAATGCACACGGCACAAACTCATCGAGGATCGTGCGGTAAAATTGCTCAAAGGAGCGTTCCCCACCTTTCTTTAAATAAGACCCCGTTTTATGCTCTTGAGAACCACTGTTTTTTTCGTGAGTTGCCTTCTGTAGAAGATAATTCATTTTGTCTCAGTGAAGATGTACGTTCCGATGATTGTGAGAATACAATACATTTACTTCCCGATTCTCGCTGCTGTTGGAATTCCTGGCAAGTGATTTATCCAATTCATTATTTAAATTAGTTGTAGCAGAGCTGCCAACCAGTAGGTGTTTGCCGTATTTAGTACTGTAAATTGAAATAAATACGGCAGTATGATTTTTCTTGGTAAAACATGTTTTTTGACCCGACAAAAAGCTGTGTACGTGGGCACATGCATTCTACACACAGGGCCCTGTGGGCTACACAGAAAAATCACAAAAAGGTACCCGGGGACAGGGGGAGTAAGTTTGGTCCAGGGGGTAACACGGGGGACGGTGGTGGTGGTGAGGGGGGGGCTGTCTGATGGACTTACAGAGATAGAGACACACGGGGAGGTAATGCATGTTAACTTTATTTACCTTAATCCCAAGAAAGATGCGCTGTCATTGGTTAATTGCAACATCGCAACTGCGTCCTAGTGCTGTAGGTTCTGGGGAACATATTTTTGTTCTACAAGAATACTGATTTTAGCTTGGAGGAGTGATTTGTTTGTAAATAAAAAATGTTGGCAGCTCTGATGCTGTAAAGTTTGCAGCCTGACTCAGTTTAGCAATCTCTGCTTTCAATCAGCAAATGCCGGTTTATGTAATCCTTGAGTTTGCTTATTTTTCACTTGAAATTTCCCTTCCCTATTGCGTGATACTGACCACTGACGATCAATTAAATTATGAGGAACATGTGTTCTGAACTAAGTGCACAAGCGAGAATAAAAGCTGAGGAAGGAATCTTAAGTTTGCCTGCTTAGTTGTTGGATATTGTAGGGCGTATTGTAGGGCGCCATTCAAAAGAGAAAAAAGATCATGTGAACCCGATGGCATTTTGATTATGCAAAGTAGTTTTATGATGCAATATGACAATTAGTTAATTGTTCAGTAACTGTTTCGTGGTGGATGGCTTTTATGAACATCTGTCTCCCGAATTTCCACAAAAAATCATGTCGATTCGCTTTGAAGCATATACCGTGAAGCGATTTCAGAAGACATGAACATATTGTAAGATATTAAATGAAATGCAAGTTTCCAGACCAGTCTCTACTCGTCGCAATTTACTGGCTGAATCAGGGAGGTGTGAGCTTTGGTTCCGTATTCGCACATTCACTCCATCAACAACCAAACATTCATCATTTGTGAAGCGCCTTTCACACAGGGGAGCGTCTGAATATTAACATACAATTCTGGGTTGCAAAGAGGATCAATCTCTCCTTTCCGATTTGCGGCATTCAGAGAATTCTTTAATTTGAAAATATAAATGTCATAGGATACAATCGACTAAATCCAATTGACTCCTCTAACCAAAAATACCATTTACAAAGCTTTTGACATTGGCATGTTATACAGACAGACCGATATTGGTTGAAGATGATGGACTCAATAGCAACGATTCGTGCATTTGATACAACGCCATTTTTGGTCGTTCAAGACTCTCAAAGAATGAGACAGGATTAATGCAAACACTATTGTATTCACATGCACCCGTGGAGTCAATGGAGTCAAGTGGATATATTCGATTGAATCTGATGACTTTTTATGTTCAAATTAAATAATTCTCTGAATGTGGCAAATGGTAGAGGAGCGATTGATTGATTCTCTGTGCAAACCCAGCATTGTACGTAAGAACACAGTGAGGTGAGTGACCGGTGACATCTCAAAAAGTTTGGGACAGGACACGGTGAGGTATTTGCTCCATTTGGAGAAGCCTTGAAAAAGAGACAATTTGCTGTATCAAACACCAGGATTATTTATTTATCAATTTTGCGTTTCTAAATCACCTTCATGTCTCTCGGTTTTTGTCAGTTTGTGCGAATCTCCATTAAAATGTCTACTTCTCTCTCTGAACGACTCATTTTCTAAATGTGGCTGTATCTCTGCCAGCACCTCTCCCTTTCTATCTGTTGGTATGTGTTTGTGTCTACTGTGATGTGTGTTTCTCTCTGAACATGAACGACAGTCTATGTCTGTCACTTTCATTGGCTGTGTTCTTGTGTCTTTCCCTTACTGTGGCGTTTCTTCCGCATTTCCCTGTGTGTATGTTTGTGTATGTTTATCTCTCCCACTTTAGTGTATCCAACTCGCTCATTCTCTTTGTCTGTTTCTCTACCCCACTCTCTTTCCAACGCCCGCGTTCTTTCTCTCTCTTCCCCGCTCTCTCACCGTCGCTCAGTATATCTATAACATTCTCCCCCCAAATCCCACCTTCCCACTACTCATTTTCTTTGTCACTTTTCGATGGGTGGTGGACATCGAGACACGTTCAGCATATTGTAATCTTTACCAATGAATATTTATGTCTGATCTTTTCTTTCTATTTGTCTCTGTAGTCAACCTATTGGCGATTGGTGTCCTGGCTCGAGGGAGGTGCGGTCTCTCCAAGTGCATCTCCATGTATCTGTTGGCCATGTCAGTGGCTGATCTGACGGTAATTATTGTCACTGTGATCTTTGTAACCATTGTACCTGTGTACTTCAGGATTCCGTTCGTGCGCCTCACTCCCGTGTGCCGGGTGCTAATTATACTGCAAGCCGCAACAAGGGAAACCTCTGTCTGGTTCACTATCGCTTTCACCTTTGATCGATATGTCGCCATCTGTTGGCAAAAATTCAAACATAAATATTGCACCGAAAAAACAGCTGCTGCAGTGATAGCGGGGTTGAGTGTTGTCTTCACTGTGAAAAACATTCCCTGGTATTTTGTATTTAAACCTCGGGTCATAATTAACAATACATCCTGGGGATGCACTGCTATACCAAACTTTTACATTTCACTCCCATGGATAGTGTTTGACTGGCTAGACATCACTCTAAACCCCTTTCTCCCGCATGTTCTGATTTTGTTGCTCAACGCCCTGACTGTCAGCCACATACTGGTGGCCAGTCGAGCCCGCAGGAGATTGCGGGGACACAGTGATGGGGACAGAACCAGAGGTGAGAGAGACAGTGATCCAGAGATGCAACACAGGAGGAAATCTATTGTTTTACTGTTTGCTGTTTCTGCCAATTTCATATTATTATGGATGACATACATTATACATTTCTTATACTGGAGGATTACAAACGACTTTTTGTTCTCGGGGTTTAATGATCCTGAGTATATTATCTATCGAACTGGCTTCATGTTGCAGATGTTGAGCTGCTGTACAAACACATTTATTTATGCTGTGTCTCAGACTAAATTCAGAGAGGAGATTAAGAAAGGGCTGGCATTTCCTGTTACTCTAATTGTGAGATTATTTAATCGACAAATTGTCCCACTGCTGTGATTGTGTCTTTGTGACGGGATAGACACAGTGATGGGGTCCCTATCAGCCTGTCCGTCCCTTCATCAAGTAGCACTTAATGTTGTCTTCTGGAGATCATCAAGTGAATAAAATCAATAATCATGAATAAAAGTGCATCACAGATTATCCTGTGTAATGTATTGACTGTGTAGTTGTGTGCAAAGCACAGCAGTGTTGCGTAACGTAGTGACTCACAAACAGGCATGGATTCAAAATACCTATTTATAATTGTTTTTCTCGAGCGATTATCATGAATCGTGTGGTGTAAGGAAACTTGCCCAAAGTTGTACCCTGCCCAGAATTGAACCCAGATGTCTCGCTTGTAAGGAGAGTGCTCTAACCACTGAGATATAAGACACCACACCTGGTTGTGTTTTTCAATGCATGTGTCTCTGTTAGTGCTTGACTCTATGCCACTGCATGTGTCTGTGAAAGCAAAATAGCTGGAGAGACAGAGAGAGTGTTAGCACCACATGTATGTGAGTGCGTAATCCTTTTTCTCCATGTATGTGTGTGAGAGAAAGAGAGAGAGAGAGGGACTGAGTGCTGTAATATATCTCTTTACAGAGTCCAGTATCTCAGTTCTGGCACTCGCCATAAAAGCTTGAGACGTGTGTCCGAATCCAGGCAGATTAGCGCGAAACCTTTTGAAAGTTTCCTTACTGCGTACGTCGAATCCTAATCCCTAAAAAAAAACAATAAGAAATTGTTCGTTTGAATCAACGACGGTTTGTTGGGCACTGCTGTGCGCAATTGGATGTCCTGTATTGCCCACCTTCAATTCACTTTACGGTATATTGTTTGAAGCGGTTTGTGACACAGTTTCGAATATTCCCAAAGTGCTCTATCAAACGCAAAGATTATTATTAAGACGTAAAAGTTCGTTCAGAATGAGCTAGTTAGACTAACACCGAAAGTAGAAACAGAATCTGGCAGTGGGAGACAGGATGTGGGTTGCTTATTGAATTGGAGGCTTTGATTTGACAATAAATATATTTTGCAAAGAACGCTTGCTCTGGTTTGAATGTGATTTTGTGCGTGTAATACATTCGCTGTTTTGGGGGGGTTTGTACAATATACAATAAGGTGTCGATATAACACAAGTCACCTCATTTCTTACACATAGGAATCATTTAACCTCTTCGATATTATGACACTATCGTGTTCCCATTCACTCTGATTTTGTTGGCCAAACTTCTGACTGACAGCCACATTTTCGTGGCAGTAGAGCCCACAAGTGATCGTGGGAGTGCGGAAAATAAGACGGGAATACAGGTTTGAGTTAGTGAATGTGTGCAGAATTTGCTGCCGCGTTTCACCCACACATTCCATTGTCCATTCGTGTTACAATATGTTCTTTGATGCGCATTGAGACATTTTGATGAAGTGTTACGGCGCTATATCGATTCTATGTATTACTATCATTCATATTGTTAACAATTTACCCATTCCAAGAATAAGGCATAGTGCATTTCACTTCACTGTTCCTCACACAACCCTCTCCATGTCGAGGTACAACATTAATTCTTTACTTATAGTTTGTATAATAATTCTGAGTCATCTCACTTGGGAACTAATTAATTACTGAGTTCACAGTTTAATTTGCTTAGTGATGCACAAACGTATCACAACAACAAAATTACACTCGCATAGAGTTCATAGATCGAAGCCTTGAGTTACATGTCGAATTATGACGTGATCGATTCTAAGCATTATTATTATCAATAATATTGTCATTTTCCCCATTCCAAGAATAAAACAAGTTACCTCTCATCACTCTCTTCTTCACACAACCCACCCCACATAAAGCGATCATTTCAACTCAGTCTTCAAAAATGGTTCGTAGCCAACACACTGCGAAATTAATTAAATACTTGATTTACAGTATTAATTTACTTGATGATGTACAAACGTATAAAGCATATACATTGAACACTTGAGCTACATGTGGAGTTAGTGATATTCAATTAATCATCATGACAACAACTTTCTAACTGCATGTCGTCCACAAAATATGGAGTGAGTTCACTTTACAGTGTATCCTGTCAATCACTACTGATACTTTTCGAAGGCATGAGATGAGACAACCACAACAATAATAAAATTACACTTGTATAACGCCTTTCACGTCAGGAGGACGTCCCAATGCGATGGCCAGTTACGGTCTCAAAGCTGAACTGAGGAGAGATGGAGTGAGACGGAAGGCGGGGATTAATGATAAGAATCCTTGCATATTTTATTGCATTTGATAACTTCTACATGTCTCCGATCGCTTCACAATCTAGGCTGTCCTGTGCTGTAGGAACGCGTGGAGACACTGGGTAAACATACAAGAACATAAGAATCAGGAGCAGAGGAAGAATATATCTCCACATGTCCCGCCTTATTCCCATATCTTTTAATCCCTTGATCGATAATAAATCTATCAATCCCAGGCTTTATTGGATTCAAGCAATGAGCATCTATAGTTTTGGGGGAAGACAATTCCATAAATTAACTTATATCTGAGTGAATAATTGTATTGTCAACTCAGTGCGACCTCCTGTAGCTCAGTGGTTAGAACACTTGTCTTGCAAGCTGGGGAGACCAAGCTGGGGAGACCTGTGCTCGAATCCAGGCATGTCAGGGCGAAACCTTGGGCAAGTTTCCTTACTCCACACACACGCCTAATGATAATCACTCACTAAAAATCCACGCTAATAATATTGGTCATTTCAATCGACGACTATGTGTGTGCAATTCGCTGGCACGATTCGCCCACAATTATATAAAATAAATTCACCTTGTAGTATATTCTGTGAAGCGCTTTGGAACGTTGATAAGATATGGAAAGCGCTATATCAAACGCAAGGATTATAAAGTGCTGACCCTAAATTGTAAGGCTTTGACCCTTGGTTATAGTTTCTCATTTTGCCATATTCAAGAGAATGCAGGCCTAGTTTTCATAGACGAACCTGTCTTCACAGCCGAGCTCCTTTATCCCAGGAACAAACATATGGGATCATTCCCTAGGGGAATTAATTAATTACTTAATTCAAAGTGTAAATTACCTGGTGATGTACCAACGTATAACAACAATAAAACTTTACTTGTATAGAGCTCATAGATTGAAGCCTTGAGTTACATGTGGAATTATGACTTGATCGATTCCAAGCATCATTATTATGAATAATATTATTAATAGATAATTAAATAAATTAACTACCGTCTGAGTATCAAAAAACAGCGGAAGGACTGACCCCTAATTTGAAGACTGTGCCCATTTGTTATCATTTCTCCAACCAGGAAAAATATTCTGCCACTGCCTACTCTGTCTTAGCCCTTAATTTTCTTATAGGCGATGATGAGTTTCCCTATAATACTTCGATATTCTCGAGAACATAGGCCTAGATGGCTCATCTTATCGTCATAGCTGAACCCTCTTTTCCCATGAACCAAACTTGTTGTGCACCCACTGTAAGGGGAGTAATTGCTTTCATAAATAAGGAAGCCAAACCTGCACACAATAGGTGCGTTCTCAAGAAAGGCCTCCTCAGTTGCAGCAAGACTTCCCAACTCTTATATTCTAACGCTTTTGTAATAAACGCCAACATGCCTTTTGCACAAAATACATATTTAATGGGGTTTGATCCAAGATGGATAGCCAGCAGAACGATTACCCATTAGCCTCGCTTCCTCCCCTACCTCCTCTAAGGCCGGTCTCAAGACCACCCTCTTCCACCGTGCCTTCTGCGCCCTCCTAACTCTCCACGCTTTCCTACTGTCCTTCCCCGTGCACAAACGTTGACACTCCCCACCCGCCTCACTCGGGTCCTAACGTGATTGTTCAGCCATTCGACGTGAATGGTCATCTAGAAATATAACTCTCTTGGTATTGTTCTTGTCAAGTGCACACCCGAAGTTACTGTATAGTCAAGAGTAGGAATTTAGGCCATGAGAGAATGGTTTATTTGGAGGTGGAGTTGGGTTCAGGGAGTTCAGATGATACCATTATCATTTGCTTGGCCGAAGACATGGTCAATGAGTAGGGCAGTGATCAGTGATGTGAGCTCTGCAGGAGCCAATATATAAATCGAAGTTGTTGTTGTTGTTGTTGTCATCAAAGTCGGCAATGTAATCAACGTACGTGGAAAACAGCGGTGTCATCCCAATGTGATAACTGTTCAAATACACGCCAACAAACCAACTCCTCTAAGATGCTTTCCAGATTTCCAATCACTTGCTGACCTTCTGCCGTATAACTTTCGGATCTGATCTAATTACTCCCCACTTCCCACCCATTGCCAGGAGTTCAGTGGGAAAGATGTCACAGGATTGTATTTGCCTTGTAGAGGCCGTATAGTGTATAGGCAAATTGCAAGGCGGTTTGCATAGAGCAGGCAAGCGCCACCAAATCGCCACCAAGCTTCTCCTGTGTCTGGCTCTGGATAAATTGCTCATTTCCACGTTTCTCTTCTACGTTACCGAAGGAAGATTCAGCTACAGCACAAAGAACATATTTTTCTTTTGAACACATTAAAGTCTTTGCTTTTGATATAGCGCTTTTCGTATATTATCGATCTCACAAGGCGCTTCACAGAATATAATGTAAAGTGAATTGACTACATTTTTGCATGAAGTGCGAGTGCCAGTTGCACATAGCACTGTCCCACAAACAAACGTGGATGCAAATGACCAATTAGCCTTATTTGTATTGGACGGATATTATTATGCATGTGGTGTAAGTAAACTTGGCCGAATTTTCACCCTGACCTGCCTGGATATACACACAGGTTTCACGCTTGTAAATCGAGTTATCGGGGCCCTCCATAGTTCCTCTCCTACCTGTCTGACCATTATCCTGCTGCCAACCTTTGTATTACCTCCGTTTTCCTTTGAGGAATAAGAATGCCACAGTATAGTTCGTCCAAATGAGGCTAACTAGAGCAGTTAGGGAACGTGTACAGTCAAATGAGAAAACTATAAAACAGCAAAGATAAGCAGTAAACCAGAGAATTGGAAGAGCTTTAGGGATCAACAAAGTAGAGCCTAACATTGATTAAGAGGGAGAAAATTGAATATGAGGGCAAACTAGCGAGGAATATAAAGACAGACTGCAAGAGCTTTTACAAGTATGTAAAGAGGAAGAGGCTATCAAATACAAATATCCCACACTAATACATAATTGGTCATTTCAATCCACGATTGCTTGTCCGGACATGACTGTGTGCAATTGGCTGCCACGCTTCCCCCACAAATACACCTTCAATTCACTTTACGGTTTATTTTATGACGCGCTGTAAGATGTCGATCAGACGTCAAAAGCGCTTCATCAAATGGACGGATTATTATTTTTATTGTGCTCCCTCCCATCTCTCACCCCCTCTCTTGGGGATATACCCATGTTACCGTATCCCAGAGACTGTAAGGCACAGATTGGCAATATTGACAATGTTGGTAACAAGTGCTTGAAACGTTTTCTCCTGTTTCTGCTGTTGATCCACCTTGGACCACACAACACATTACAGCTTTAACACCCACAGCTGACAGCAGTTCAGTGGGGAGTGTGTCACAGCATTGAATCTACTTGGTATTGGCTGTATATTATGCAGGCAAATTTCAAGGCAGTTTGCATGCAACAGTCAAGACCCACCAAATCCTCCGGGGAAACCGTGTTCGAAAACAACCTTGCCATCACTTCAAATGTTTAACTCTTTAACCCCATGGAATACCAAATTATAACTGGAAAAAGACCCTCTCAACTCCTGTTAGCTGTGCGAGTTGGAGGGAGGCACAGTGTAGAGGGAGCTCTACTGTGTCTCTTACCCTGACCTGGGAGAGCGGACGGAAGCAAAGTGTAGGGGGAGCCTTACTGTGTCTCTATCCCTGACATGGGAATGTGCACACTCAGTATAGATAGAGCTTTACTGTGGCTCTAACTCTGACCTGGGCGTGTGGACGAATGCACAGTGTAGAGGGAGCTTTACTGTGTCACTTTACACAGTGTAGCTGTGGTGGAGGGAGGGGGGTGAGGGGAGGGCCAGAGTTGCGACATAACCCAAGATATTCTGAAAGTGACAAATGGGAAGCAGCACACATAATAGTATTAATTATTAACAATAAATAATAATTTGGTCTTTCCATCATCCTACCATTTTACACTTTTGAAAGACGTCTCAAAGCACTTCACAGGACTCACTGTAAAGTGTAGTGACTGTGTTTTGTGGATGAAAAGCGGCAGACAATTAATTGCACAGTCATGGATTGAGTGAACAGAAATATTATCATTTTGAAGGTATTATTAACCCGGAGGAGCGGTGGGGGTTGGGGGGGTGGATAGTAATCCGCCAATCGACTAACAAGCGGCTTCCTCTTGACTGCTGGTAAACAGAGGTGTGTGTGTGTGTCTTTGTGTATGTGTAGTCAGGAAACTCGCCTAAGATTTCACCCTGTCCTGTCTCGACCAGAAATTAAACTCCTAAACTCCACACAGTGGGAGAGGGAGGATTGCATTCACTAACTCTCCTACACACTCACGCATATTTACTCTCACACACTTACCCTCACATTCTCTCTTTCAAACTTTCTCCCATTCTCCCACAAACACTGTCTCTCTCTACAACTCTCTCCCACACATACTCTCTCTCATTCTCTCTCAGTGTGATTCACAAACTCTCTCTCACGTACTCTGTCTGTCACATACTCTCTTACTGTCTCTCTCAATGGTTCTTACACATACTCTCTCTCAATGTCTCTCACACTCTCTGTCTCCTTCATACACTCCCTGACACTCTCTCAGTCGCACACTTTCTCACTGTATCTCGCATGCTCTCTCACCCACTGTCTCTCACACACACTCTCTTAGACTCCCTCACGCTCTCTCACCGTCTCACTGTATCTTACATAATCTCCCACACATTGTCCTTTACTGTCTATCATACACTCTCTCTGTCGCATACACTCACTGTCTCTCACCTACTCTTTTTCACACGCAGTTTCACTGTCTCTCACACTCTCTCTGTTGCACACTCTCACACGCAGTCTCTCTCTCTCACACACTCTCCCACTGTATCTCGTAAAATCTCTGTATCGCACTCACTCTCTCACACGCTCTCTCCCCCTCCCTCGGTGTTTCTCACAGAGAGAGAGGAGACATGACGAAGGTTGTCCCGTGCCTCCTGATCACATTGATGTTCACAATCATTTCAGACGCCACAGAAATCACCAACACTGTCCGGCAGCGAGTTGTGGACACGTGAGTGACGTTGAGGAGTGACAATCTCTTTATCTCCCAACGCCCTCCGTCCCTCTCTCCAACTCCCATCTCTCTAGCTCACCTCCCGTCCCCTCCCAACTGTCTCCCTCACTCCCCTCCCACCTCTCTCCCTCACTCCCCTCCCACCTCTCTCCCTCCCCTTCCAAAGCTCTCTCTCTCTTCACATCTCTCCCTGCCTCCCCTCAATGCTCTCGCTCCCTCACCTCCCAACTCTCTACCTCCCTCCCTCTCTCCCTCCCGTTCTAACTCTCTCCCTCCCTCCTCTCCCACCTTTCTCCCTCCTCTTCCCAGTCTCTCCGTCCCTTCCCAACTCTCCTCCTCCCCTCCTCACAACGCTGTCCCTACCTCACCTCCCAACTCTCTGCCTCCCTCCACTCGCAACTCTCTGCCTTACTTCCTTCCCAACTCTTTTGCTTCCCTACCAACACTTTCCCATACCTCCTACTTCCCCCCCCTCCCATCCTAACTCTCTCTCTGTACCCCTCCAAATTCCCTTCCCAACACTCTCCCTCCGCTCTCAATTCTCTCCCTCCACTCCCAACTCTCTCCCTCCCCACCCAATTCTCTCCCTCCCCACCCAACTCTCTGCCTCCCCTCCCAACTCACTCACTCCACTCTCAATTCTATCCCTCCCCTCCCAACTCTCTCTCTCTGCCTGCCAGCTCACTGTCTCCATCCCCGCCAACTCTCTCCCTCCCTCCCAAATCTCTCTCTGCCCTCTAGCTCACTGCCTCCGTCCCCCCCCACACCAACCCACTCCCTCCATCCACTCTCAACACTCTCCCTTGCTCCACTCACAACTATCTCTCTCCCTCCCCTCCCAACTCTCTCCCTCTCCCACTCACAAATCTATCCCTCCACTCCCAACTCTCCCCCTCACCATCCTAAATTTCTCCCTCCCCTCCCAACTCTATTCCTCCCTCCACTCCGGACACTCTCGCTCCCTCCCACCTCTCTCCTTACTCCCTAACATGACCCTCTCCCTTGCTCGAATTCAAGATCCTCGTCCTCAGTTTCAAAGCCATTCCAAGCCTCACCCATCTCTATGACCTGCTATCTCGCTATCCGCCTGCCCATTCCCTCCGTTCAGCAGGCTCTGGCGTGCTCCATGTCTCCCACCGTCACCGCCTCGCCATCGGTGGTCGAGCTTTCAGCGTTTCTGCACCACACTCTGGAAATCCATCCCACAATCCCTTCGCCTCACTTCCCCCCTTTCCTCCTTCAAGGCCAGTCTGAAGACCCTCCTTTTTGGACTTGCCTTCTACTCCCCTCTTAAGTCTTACACCTCTCCTACTCTCCCTGCCCTTCCGGCTACCCGCAACCCCCACCCCAGCCCCCACCACTGCTCGCTTTCCGACCTAATTTTTCTGGGCCTTGGTAGGTCCTACTGGCGAGAGAGATTGATCTATAAATGGCAATGTTGTTGTTGTTATTTGCCTCCCAGGTTCCACAGTAGTATCGCTGGAGAGAAACCTGTAGATGTACAGATGTGTGTTCTCATCATGCTGACTGCTGACCAGTGCCAGGGTAACACAGCGGTGGAATACAAGTGGAACAACCAAGACAGAGCCCAGATCCTCAGCCAGGCCGATTTACAGACGGCTGATCAGAACTCCATTGTCAACTACATCGCCGTCTACCCCTCGTCGTTCGGGAGATGTATCGACCAAGAGATCCTATTTGGCGAAAACAACGGACATGACTCGTGGGTTGAGAAACTTGGGAAGGTTATGAGACCTTCCCTGACACACGGAGGTTGTCTTGTGTTCTACTCCACCAACACCCCCCGTGTCTGGACAAGTATTTCAGCGGCGGAGGCCAGGACACAGTTTCCAAGTTGTACGAAAATCCGTTCGGCGATTTGCCCGAAGTTGACAAATAGTTTTTTGTACAGCTAGTTGTACTGTCCGCAAGATCAATTCTGCAACGTTGAGCAGACTTTTGAGCAATATCACGCCGCCTCCTACTTGATTTACCGCTGCAAGATTGAGGAAAATAATCGGAATCGACTCGGCCCGAGCGAGCCCTACACAGAACCAGACTTCTGTTTGGTGGGGAGTGACTCTGAGGTGCCAGGGGGAGGCAGGGTGCCACGGCGCAGAGGGACACCAACGGGTGGCTTTGGTCTATGGTTTCGTAGGAGGCGATGGGTTTGTGTGCTTAGTGGCGGTTATTCGAGTGGTGTGAATTTTTGCAGTTGCCGGATGATTGGAGGCCACACTATGGTTCAAGGCTCTCAGGCTGCACATCACAACAAGCGTTCGGCTGCTCAGTCTGAGCCTCGTAGTGAGATTCAGGGTCAGCAAGAGCAACGAGAACATAAGTGGTTCCCACTCCAATAAATTGACAGCAGGTGGGGCTGGGGGCTGAGGGGTTGCGAGATGGGGGTTGGTGGTAGGGGGATTGGAGGCTGGTATTTGGGGGCTGGAGGTTGGGGGGTTCGGGGATGCGGGCTGAGGTTTGGGGGCTGGAGTTTGGAAGCTGGGGGGCTGGGGCTGAGTGCTGTGTTTTGGGAGCAGGGGGTTGGGAGGCAGGGGGCTGGGGCTGAGTCCTGTGGGTTGGGGGGATGGCGTTGGGGCCTGGCGGTTGGGGTCTGGTGGCTGCAGTTGGTGTAATTATTATCTAGTAATAAAGCTTGCTTTAGCATGACTGATGTCTCAGTATTAAATTGTTAACACTCACTCTCTCAAACACACTCTCACACACACTCACGCACACACTCTCACAGGCACTCTCACAATTTCACACACACTCCCTCATAATGCCATCCACCACACTCTACATTTCTACACTCACTCTAATTTTAAAGATCTCTCTATCTCTCTCTCTATCTGTTTCCCCTCTTCCCTCCTTCACTACCCACCCAACCCCAACGCACACACGCTCACTCCCTCTCTTTCTCTCACATTCACTCATTACGCTCCTCTTTCCAAGAGAATGAGTTCAGTTTCGAGATCCTCACACTTGTTCTCATTTCCCTTTACTCCTCTGCACCCCCCGATCTCTCCCCGCTCCTCAAACCAGCCCACGCTGCCTTAGCTCCTGGTCTTGTCTGTTCCTTGTCTCCCCCGAATCCTCCGCTCCACTCTCGGCAGCTGTACCTTCAGCCACTACACACTGAGGCTCTGGAACTCCCTCACTCAATCATCTCGCCTCTCCCCATTTATACCCCCTTCCTCCCTCCTTCTGTCTCCTCTTTCTCTCTCTCCGCCCCTCTCTCCCTCCTGCCCTTCCTCTGTTCACTCTCACTCTCTCCCCCACCTCACTCCCTTCGCTTTGCCCTCTCTCTACGCCCTCTCTCGCTCACTCCCAATACCTCACTCCATTCCTCTGTCCCCTCTATCTCTTTGTCCATCATTCCCTTCGCCTCGCTACCTGTCTCCCTCCCCCTCTCTCCGTCTGTCTCCTCTCTCTCTCTCTGCCACTCACTCACTTCGCCTCCTCCTCTTTCGATCCCCCTCTCCCGCACTGATTTCCTTCGCCTCCCTCCCTCTGTCCCCTCTCTCCCTCTCTCTGTCCCCTCTCTCTGTCCATCACTCCCATCGTCTGTCCCCCTACCTCCCTCCCTTCACCTCGTCCGCTCCTTCCATCCCTCCCTCCCTCCCTACGTGTCACTCTATCCGTTACTCAATCCCTTTGCCTCCCATCCCACCCTCTCTCTTCGCATTTTCAGGTCACAGCTGAAGACGTTTTTCTTTGACTGTGCATTTGGTCACCTTTCTCCCCCTGCCCCAGGATCGGTCCCGGGATCCTTTACCGTAAAGTGCTCTGAGACGCCATCCGGCGTGGAGCGAGGGTGCTATATAAATCCAAGTTGTTGCTGTTATTACAGCTCACAACAGCTCAGCTGACAATAATAATACAATAAAATATAATAATTATCCTTGCATTCGATATAGTGGCTTTTCACATCTTATCGACTGTGTCTCATAGCGCTTCAAAAAATATACTGTAAAGTGAATTGACTGTTTGTGGAGGTGTGAAACATGGCAGCCAATTGCGCACAGCTGTGTGTGTCTGTGGGAGTGAGTGTGTGTGTGAATCTGTGTGTGAGTGTGTCTGTCTGTGTGAGTGTGTGTCCCACAAACAGCTGTATGTTTTCATAGAATCATAAAATCGTACGGCAAAAAAGGAGGCCATTCGGCCCATCGATTCTGTGCCGGATCTTTAGAAAGAGCAATTTAATCCCACTCCCCAGCTCTCTCTCTCCCCCCATAACAGCGCAAACCCGTCCTCCCCAAATAAATGTCTAACTCTTTTAAAAGCTGTTATCAAATCGGCCTCCACCATCTCTTCAGGCAATGCATTCCAGATTCGAACAACTCCCTGTGTTGTCTCTTCACCTCCTCTCTGCTTTTTTGAAACTATTTTAAATCTGTGAGCACGAGTCACTGATACGCCCACCAGTTTTTTCCTTGTTTACTCTGTCAAATCCCCTCATGATCACAAAAGCTTCTATTATGTCTCCTCGCTACCTTCTCTGTTCCAATGAGAATAACCCTAGTCAATCTAGCCTTTCCTCATAGCTGATGTCCCTGATACCTGGTACCATCCTGGTGAATCTTCTCTGCATCCTTTCCAATGTCTTAGCATCCTTCCTAAAGCATGGTGACCAGAAATAAACACGTTTCAGCTGCATGCCCCTTCGTCAGAAGACGGGGGAGTTGAGCTTACTATGGCCTGATAGCACAATGTAGTATCCTCTACATTGGGGAAACCAAACGCAGGTAGGGTGAACAATATGCCGAACACTACAATCCTGGCAAGAAATATTACCCTGACTTACCGGTTTAATGCCACATTAACTCTCCTTCCCATTCGCACTCCGACCTCTCCAGCCACAGTCTCCTACCCTGTTCCAATGAACCACAGTAGAATTTCAGCAATTTCACGCCATAACAGCTCACCTCCCCCCTCTGCTGTGATCATCTGATATGCCTGTTTTTTTTCTTGCAATTTCAGCTCCTGTTTGTTTGCTTTAACGCTATTAACGTCTCATCTAAAAACCGAATCTATCTGGTTAGAAATGAGGAATAAAAAAGGTGCAGTTACACTGTTAGGGGTATACTATAGACCACCAAATAGTGGGGAGGAGATAGACAAGCAGATCTGCAAGCGTATCACGGAGAAATGCAGAACTAATAGAGTAGTGATAATGGGTGACTTCAACTATCCTAACATAGACTGGCAGAATAGTAGAGTAAAGGGCAAGGAGGGAGAAGAATTCCTGAAGTGTGTGCAGGACAACTTTCTTGATCAGTATGTTTCCAGTCCAACGAGGAAAGAAGCATTGCTGGATCTAGTTTGGGGAAATGCGGTAGGGCAAGTTCAACAGGTTTCTGTAGGTGAGCATCTAGGGAATAGTGACCACAATATCGTTAGATTCAGAATAATTATGGAAAGGGATAAGGAACAATCACAGGTGAGGACACTCAACTGGAAAAGGGCTAATTTCAATGAGTTGAGGTGGGACCTAGCCAAGGTGGATTGGAAAGAAAAATTGGCAGGTAAGACAACTAAAGAGCAGTGGGCAGCGTTCAAAGAGGAGATAGTTCAGGCACAGGTCAAAAGCATACCCACAAAGGTGAAATGTAAGGCATGCAAACCTCCCTGGATGACTAAGGAAATCGGGGCCAAAATAAAACAAAAAAAAGAGGCTTATGATAAGTGTCAGGCTCAAAATTCAGAAGGGAACAAAGCAGAATATAGGAAGTGTAGGATAGAACTAAAAAAGGAAGTTAGAGGGGCAAAGAGACTGCATGAAAAACAATTAGCGAGTAAGATTAAAGGGAACCCTAAGGTTTTTTACCAACATATTAAGAGTAAAAGGTTGGTCAAGGAGAGGGTGGGGCCAATTAGGGACCTAGGAGGAAATCTCATTGTGGAGGCAGAGGGCATGGCTGATGTACTGAATGAGTACTTCGCCTCTGTCTTCACAAAAGAAAATGATACAGCCAATATCATGGTATTACAGGAGAGGGTAGGAGAAATGGATAGAATAATTATAACCAGAGAGGAAGTGCTAAAAAGGTTGACGTCGCTCAAGGTGGATAAGTCACCTGGTCCGGATGGGATGCACCCTATGTTACTAAGGGAGGCACGGGAGCAAATAGCAGGGACTCTGGCCACGACCTTTCAATCTTCCTTGGACACAGGGGTCGTGCCAGAGGACTGGAGGATAGCTAATGTTACTCCCTTGTATAAAAAGGGGCAGACGGACAAGCCGGGTAACTACAGACCAGTCAGTCTAACGTCGGTAGTGGGCAAACTTCTAGAGTCCATAATCAGGGACAAGGTAGATCTTCACTTAGAAAGATATAGGCTAATAAAGGACAGTCAACATGGATTTGTTAAAGGCAAATCTTGCCTTACAAATCTGATAGAATTTTTTGATGAGGTAACGGAATGGGTGGATAATGGTTGCGCAGTTGATGTAGTTTACATGGACTTTCAAAAGGCATTTGACAAAGTGCCACATGAGAGACTTATTAGGAAATTAAAGGCGCATGGCGTAAAAGGGACAGTGGCAGCGTAGATACACAACTGGCTGCGAGACAGAAAGCAGAGAGGTGTAGTGATCGGCTGTTTTTCACACTGGAGGGAAGTGAGCAGTGGTGTGCCACAGGGATCAGTTTTGGGACCATTGCTGTTTGTAATCTACATCAATGATCTGGACATGGGTGTACGGAGTACAGTTTCCAAGTTTGCAGATGACACTAAGTTAGGGAGAATAGTAAATAGTGAGGAGGATAGTAGCCATCTGCAAGAGGATATAGACAAATTGGTAAAGTGGGCAGACACATGGCAGATGAAGTTTAATGCAGAGAAGTGTGAGGTGATGCATTTTGGGAGAAGAAATGAAGGGAGGCAATATAGGCTAGATAGTAAACTTTTAAATGGTGTGAAGGGACAGAGAGACCTGGGGATTTGTGTTAGTGACTAGTTGAAGGTGGCAGGACAGGTAGACAAGGCTGTTAAGAAGGCATATGGAATACTAGGCTTTATAAATAGGGGTATAGAGTACAAAAGTCAGGAAGTGCTGACTAACCTCTATAAGACTTTGGTGAGGCTTCAGCTGGAATACTGTGTTCAATTCTGGTCACCACATTGTAGAAAGGATGTGAAGACATTGGAAAGGGTACAAAGAAGATTTACTAGGATGGTGCCAGGATTGAGGGACTTCAGCTGTGAGGAGAGGCTAGACAGGCTAGGGTTATTCTCTCTGGAGCAGAGAAGATTGAGGGGAGACCTAATAGAGGTTTATGAAATCATGAGGGGTTTCGACAGGGCAAATAGAGAAAAACTATTTCCACTCGTGGTCGAATCTGTGACTCGTGGTCACAGATTTAAAATAGTTTCAAGGCGAAGTAGAGGGGAGCTGAGGAGAAATTTTTTCACTCAGCGAGTTGTTCGAATCTGGAATGCATTGCCTGAAAATGTGGTGGAGGCTGATTCGATAACAACTTTTAAAAGGGAATTAGATCTTTATTTGGGGAGAACAGGTCTATCAGGCTATGGGGAGCGGGCAGGGCAGTGGGATTGAATCGCTCTTTTCAAAGAGTCGGCACAGACTAGATGGGCCGAATGGCCTCCTTTTGTGCCGTAAAATTCTATGAATCTATGAATCTATGAATCCCTTCACCCTTTTGTATACAATAAATATTTCAGTCTCAATATTGAATATGTTGCAGGACTGAGCATCATCTGCTGCTTTTGGGTAGAGAACTCCAACGATTCACAAACATCTCTGTGAAGAAGGATTTACTCAACTCACTGCCAAATGATTGACCCCTAACTTTAATTGCGTGACCCCTGGTTATAATTTCTCCAACCAGGAGAAGCATTCTGCCACTGTCTACTCTATTTGCCAGAAACATGTTCTCCCACTGTCGACTTTGGCATTCCCCTAAATAAACTTATACGAGTCTATATGTACATGCCTCTCATTCTTCTATATTCCAGAGAATATAGGCCTAGTTTACTCAACCTATTTTCATAGCTGGATCCCCTCATCCCAGGCACCAACCTTGTCAAAATAGTGAATTGCTGTACAAATGTATAACAACAACAACATGACACTGGTATAGAGTTACATGCAGAATTTTGAATTGATCGATTCTAAGCATTAGGAATACCAATAATATGATCATTTATCCCATACGTTTTATACAAATTAAAATCACTTAGATTGAACGTTTGGGCTACAAATGTAATTGGGGCTATTCAATAAACTATCATATCAACACCTTTCTAAATGCATGCCGTCCACACACTACGGAGTCAGTTCATTGCACAGTGTAATTATGTGAATGGCTTCAAATGCATTTCGAAGGTTTGAGATCAGACAATAGGAACAATAAAAAAATTACAGTGGTGAAGTGCCTTTCACGTCAGCAGGATGTTAAAAGGAGAAGGTCGGTTATCGCCTCAAAAGTGAGCCTAGAACAGGTGGGGGGAGATGAAGGTGGGGAATTATAGGTGACTTTGAGGACATCGAAGAGGCGAGCCTTGAGACGAGACTTGAAGGAGGCCAGGGACGGGAGGGATGATGCGAGGCAGAAAATTATAATAAGAAGAATAATCATTGCATGATGTATTGCTTTTGATAACGTCATCGACTCGTCTCCAAGTGCTCCACAGACTGGGCTGTCATGTACTGCAGCAACGCATGGAGTTACTTGGTAAATATACAAGAACATAAGAATCAGGAACATGTGTAGGTCAATCGACTCCTCGAGCCTGCTCCTCCAATAAGGAAGATCTTGGCTGATATTCAAACCTAACTCCACCTGCCCCGCCTAATTCTCATATCCCTTAATCCCTTGATCGATTATAAATCAATCAATAACAGGCTTGAGTGTGTTAAAGGACTGAGCAACTACTGTTTTGGGGACAACGAATTGCATATATTAACTAACCTATGAATGAAGAATTATTTTGTTGACTCAGTACGAAAGTGCTGACCGCTACTTTTAAGAATTTGACCCCAAGTTATATTTTCGCCTACCAGGGTAAACAGTCTCACATTGTCGACTCTGAAATGCCCCTTAAATTCCTTATACGAGTCTATAAGATCAACACTCAATCTTCTATAATCGAGCGAATATAGGCTTAGTTTTCTCAGCCTATCTTCTTAAATGAAGCCCCTCATCCCAGGCACCAACCTCGATGTCTACGCCTCTCCACATCGAGCTATAATTTAGAATCTTTCCTTCCAGTTTGCAAAACTGATTTTCAACCAACACGCTAGGGAATTAATTGATTGCTTAATTAACAGTATAATTTATCTAACAAAAACAAAATTTCACTTGTATGGAGCTCATAGATGGAAGCCTTGAATTACACGTGGAATTATGACTTAATCGATTCTAAGCATTATTATTAATATTAATAGAGAATTCGATAAAATAACTACCCTCTGAGTGAAGACGGTTTTGCTAACCCACTAAGAAAGGACTCACGACTAATATTCAGACTCTGAACCCTGGTCATAATTTCACCAAACAGGGGAAACACTCTGCCACTACCTACTCTGCTTTGCCCCTTAATAACCTTACAGGCTACGAAAAGATCCCCTCTAATCTAAAGATCCCCACCCAAACTGCCCTACCATCGCTGGCTGGGCTTTCATTCTCTCTGCCACAAACGCTGGAATTCCATCCCGCTATCTCTTTGCCTCGCTTCCTCCCTTTCTTCCATCAAGGCCGGTCTCAAGACCTTGTTCCACGACCGTGTCTCAGATTTCCTAACTTTCCCCCATTCTCCTGCTGAGCATTACCACACCCCTACACCCCAACGTGATGCTCGGGACACGAACTATTTTTGTTAGCGGTTTGTAACGTCCTCCCGACGTGAAAGACGCTCCATAAATGGATTGGTGGCTATCAGTGTTTATCATTGGTTAGAGCACTCGGTTGCCAAGCATCAGACATGTGTTCGAATCCAGGCAAGTCAGGGGAAACCGTGTGTATGTTTCGTTAGTCCACACACACACGCGCGCCTGATAATAATGCGTCCAAAGAATTTAACGCTCCAATAAATAATATTGGCCATTTCAATCCACGACAGTTTTTGTGGGGACAATGCTGTGAGCAATTGACTGCTGCGATGCACCGACAGATATACAGTCAATTCTTTTACAGGATATTCTGTGAATCGCTTTGTGACGTCAATAAATTGTGAACAGCGCAACATCAAATGCAAGTATTATTATTAATTTTGTTACTGCAGGTAAACAGAGACACGTGTGCGGATTAAGACAATTTGCACAATTGATCACAAGGCCGGGAATCAAACCCTGCTTTGTTCCCCGGGAACTAAATGAAACCAAAGCAAAACAATCATAATTCTGCATTAATCTGAATTATATAAACGTTCTATTGCTTAACGTGTGCGTGAGGTGGAGGGGGGTGGAGAGGCTGTGGTGGTACGTTTGTATGCGGGAGGGGATAGTTTTGTGTGTGTTGGTGGGGTGCGGATGGTGGTAGGTGTGTGTGCAGGGAGTGGTAGGTTTGTGAGTGTGTGGGGGTTGTGGTAGGTGTGCAGGGAGGGGTAGGTTTGTGTGAGTGTGTGCCGCGGTTAAGGATAGGTTTGTGTGCGACGAGGGGGTAGGTTTGCGTGTGGCTGGGGCTAAGTTACGCGATTGTGGGGGGTAGGTTTCTCTGTGAGTGTCTGCAATTTTGTTGTGTATGGAGTTGTTGGTTTTTATGTGTATGGTGGGTGTGTGCGCCGGTTTGGTTTGTCTGTGGGTGGATGCGGGTATGTTTGTGTGTGTGGGAGGGGGTGTTTGCGAATTTGTGAGCGGTGCATTTGTGTGTATGTGGGTGTGAATTTTTTTTGTGTGGCGATGTAGTGTTGTGTGTAAGGGGGGGCAGGGAGCAAGTTTGTATGTGTGTGGAGGTGAATTTGTATGTGGAGGGTGGGTGTATGTTTGTTTGTGTGAGTGATTATTTTTGTACGTGGGGGGGATCGGCGTTTTGTGGGGGTTCGTAGTTTTGTGCGTGTGGTGGTAGTCTCGTGTGTTTGTGACGGGTAGGTTTGTGTGTGGGGCTGCGTAGGTTTGTGCGTGGGTGGCTCTGTTTGGGACTGGGAAAATGGTTAAGTTTTCGTTTGTGGGGGGTAGGTTTGTTTTTATTGAAGGGTAGGTTTGTGTGTATGTGGGTTGGAGGTAATGTTTGTTTATGTGTTGGGGTATGATTTTGTGTGTGCGTGGGTGGGGGGTATGATTGTGTTTATGGGGGGGGGTACGTTTGTTTGTATGTGTGTGGGTGGGGCGGTTTGTTTGTGAGTATGTGGGGATAGGTTTTTGTGTGCGCGGAGATGGGGATATGTTTGTGTTTCTTGGGGGTACGTTTGTGTTTGTAGCGGTGGAGGGTTAAGATTGTGTGGGGTATGTTTGCGTGTTTGTGCGTGTAGGTTTGTGTGTATGTGGGTGGACTGCAGGCTGGTGTACGCGGTTTGGTTAGTTTGTGTGCGGTGGGCGGTGGGGTAGGTTTGTGTGAGTGTACTTTGGCGGTAAATGTTTGTGCGTGTGGGTGATAGGTTTGTGTCTGTGGCTGGGTAGTTTTCCGTGTGTGGAGTTGTAGGTTTGTATGTATGTGGGTGGGTCGGGGGGGAGGATAGCTGTATGTTTGGAGGTAGGTGTGTGTGGGTGGGTGGGGATATTTTTTTGGGTGAGAGCGGATTAGCGTGATTGTGTTGGTAGGTTTGTGCGTATGTGGGTGGGTAATATTTTGCGTGTGGGTGTGTAGGTTTTTATGTGTGTGGGGGTGGTGTTGCTTTGTGTGTGGGTTGCGGATTAGGATTGCATGTGAGGAGGCGTTAGGTTAGTGTGTGTTTGTGAGATGTTGTTTTGTGGGTGGGGTGTTAGGTTGTGTGTGTGAGTTTGACGTTTGTGTGTGGGGTAAATTTATGTTTAGAAGAATTAGGGGAGATATTATTGAAACATATAGGATTATAAATAGGCTGCATAAAGTTGACAAGGCGGAAAGATTTCTCCTGAAGAATCTATAACCAGGGCTCACAGTTTGAAAATTAGGGTCAGGCTTCCAGAACAGATTTGAGGAAATATTTCTTCAAATAGAGGGAATAGAATTGATGGAATTTATGAAATGCATTACCCCAGAATATGCTCAGTAAATGAACATTCTAGGCAGCAATAATAAAAGAATAGATTATTTTCCAGGGGGGGGGGAAGTTAGATAGTGTAAGTTTTCAAACGGATTTGGGTGTCCTTGTACAACAATCCCCAATAGTTAGTTTTTAGTACAGCAAGCAACTAAGAAGGTGAACGGCATGCTAGCGTTTATTTGAAAAGGTTTAGAGTACAAGAGTATGGATGCCTTGCTGCAACTGTATATGGCTTTGTTGACACAGCACCTAGAGTATTGTGTGCAGTTTTGGTCTCCTTATTTAAAAAAGGACATACTTGCCTTAGGGGGGGGTGGGGGGGGACGCAGCGTAGATCCACTTGGTTAGATCCTGGGATGAGGGGACTGACCTATGAAGATAGGTTGAATAAACTAGGGCTATATTCTCTGGATTACATAACAATGAGAGGGGATCTTATTGAAACATATAAGATTCTTAAAGGGCTAGATGAAGTAGGCATTGAGGCACTGTTTCCCTTGGTAGGTGAATCTATAACCAGGGGTCACAGTCTGAAAATCAAGGGTCAGCCTTTTAGAACAGAGTTGAGGAAACATTTCTTCACTCGGAGGGTAGTTAATGTATGGAATTCACTACCCCAGAAGGCTATAGGTGCTGAGTCCTTGAATATTTTCAAGGCTGCGACTAATAGGTTTTTGAAAAATACATGGATTAGGGGATTTGGGGATACGACAGTTAAATAGAATTTGGTGAGAAGATCAGCCATCATCTTATGGAATGGCGGAGCATGTTCGAGGAGCCGAATGGCTTACTCCTGCTACTAATTCGTAAGTTGTTATGTTTTTCTAATAGCGCTTTCCACATTTTCTAGGCGTCACAAAGCGCTTCACAAAATAAACTTGTTAATTGAAATGACTATGTTCTTGGTCAAAGCACAGCCGCCAATTGAGCACGGCAGTCTTCTCACACAGAGTCATGTTCTGAATTGACCAATTTTATTATTGTGTTTTTTTGGAAGGATTATTATGAGAGGTATGTGTGGAGTAAGGAAACGTGCCCAAGGTTTCGACTTGATCTGCCTGGATTCGAAACACAGGTCTCACGATTGTAAGACGAGTGTAGGGAAAATTCTTGAGTTCTAAATAAAAGACGTGGTTATGGGACACCTTGAAGACCATAAAAAGATTAGGCAGAGTCATCATCAACATGGCTTTCCAAAAGGGAAGTGATGCTTGACTAATCTTTTATAATTTTTTGAGGATGTGTCCAGCAGGTTGGATAAGGGGGAACCAGTACATGTCGTATATTTGGATTTTAGGAAGGCATTTGGCAAGGTGCCACACAAAAGGCTGTTACTCAAGATTAAGGCCGACGGGATTAATGGGAAAATGTTAACATGGATAGCAGAGCAGCTTTCGGGTAGAAAGCAGAGAGTAGCGATAAACGGATCATTCTCGAATTGGCAGGATGTACCTAGTGGAGTGCCACAAGGATCAATGCTTGGACCTCAAAGATCTAGATGAGAATATTGAATGTAACGTGTCTAATTTCGCGGATGACACCAAACTAGGTAGCAGAGTGAGTTCTGAGGATGATGCAAAAAGTGTGCAACAAGATATAGACAGGCTAGGGGTGTGTGCATGTAGGTGGCAGGTGGAATTCAATGTTAGCAAGTGTCAAATTATTCACCTTGGTAGCAAGAATTAAAACAAATAATGATTTTCTAGAGGTGGAGAAGTTAGATAGTATTAGTATTCAAAAGAAAGGCATGTGAGTGTCCTTGTACACCAGTCCCAAAAGGTTAGTTTGCAGGTGCAGCAAGCAAGTTAGACGGCGAACGGCATGCTCGCGTTCATTGATAATGGTTTAAAGTATAAGAGTAGGAAAGTCTTGCAGAAACTATATAGGGCAATGGACAAACTGCACCAAGAGTATTGTGTGAAATTTTCGTATCCTTATTTAAAGAAGGATATACTTGCCTTAGAGGGGGTGCAGCGTAGATTCACTAGGTTATTTCCTCTGATGAGGGGACAGACTTATGACAATAGGTTGAATAAACTAGTGTTGTATTCTCTAGAATACAAAAGAATTAGGGGGGATATTATTGAAACAGACAAGATTCCTAAAGGGCTAGATAAAGTAGGCACTGAGGGACTGTCTCCCCTGGTAGGAGAATCTATAACCAGGGGTCATAATCTTAAAATGAATGGTCAGCCTTTTAGAACAGAGTTGAGGAAACATTTCTTCACTCAGAGGGTAACGAATTGATTGAATTCACTACCCCAGAAGGTTGTAGATGCTCAGTCCGTGAACATGTGCAAGGCTGAGACTGATAGATTTTTGAAAACTAGAGGGATTAGGGGATATGGGGATAGGGCAGGTAATCAGAGTTAGCTGCGAAGATCAGCCATGATCTCAATGAATGGCGGAGCAGACTCGAAGGGTCGATTGGCCTAATCCTGCTCCTCATTCTTATGTTCTTATGAGTGCTCGAACCGCTGAGCGACAGGACTCCAAGTTGCTATATCAAATTCATATTCAGAGGCATGGCAATTGGCGCATGTTAATAGTGTTAAAGCTTTATAGGCCGGGCGAGAATAAGAAATGGCCCTCTATTAATTGCAATTAATAAAACAGAATGAAAATTATTGCTTCCAACATATAGTGAATAGGTCATTCGTACACAATTTGCCACATATGTGTGCGAGTCCAGGATATCAGTTCAGGCCTCGAGATGGTAACGTGATGGACCAGAAAATATATTGAGAATCATTGTTTGAATCTAAAACTATCTTGCCGTTATGTTATATTTTGGCAATGTTTCTGCTGAGGTTACAATACAAACATCACGTTTTAGAATACACTTAATGACGACACTTAATGGAGATAAGGCATTGAGGTTCATGAAACTGAAAAATGAAGCACAAATATCGTTACCTTCATCGTATTTGTAAAGACATTTTATTTAGATGTTATCAGTCGTGCAAACCTTGAAACGTTGAGCAGAATTAATTTGCATTAACAGTTGACACTTGTGCTTTTAAAATGAGAAGTTTACCGAATGAGATCAAAACCAAAAGCTTTATTAGGAACAACTCGGAAAAATTTGACAAACAACACATTTGGGAGAATAGTTTGAAATACTGTTAGACATTTAGTGGTTAATTATCCGTGGATAACCATCATATTTACGAATCACAAAGGTTTCACTGTGACAATGATTTTGAGTAGTTTTCCCCATTTTTCCTGTTGCCAATTTCATCAGTTATATTTGCAGATATACGTTAGTTATCTGACTCTTTGGTCAGGGGATACGATTGCACTGGCTGACATTAACCTTATATTGACGGTACTCTATCTGTGATTTCAGCATTCATTCAGAGGCAGTGGTTTGAAATCACGCAAACACGTGCACCAAGGCTAGGTTCCCAATGTTCCTAGATATATATCGGGTAGATTGGTACTGTTTGCATTGTTCAATGTATGACAGGTATAGTTTAAGTGACATTAAAACAAAACAGACTTGATTTGCTTCCGGAACGCCCGAGCGTTTGAGTAAAGATATGAGGCTGGTTTGAGGACAAAATGATCTAACTTTGTTCTCTATGATAGTTAACTGCGCACACATTTTCTGATTGACAGTGTCACGCGAGCATTACCGTGTTTGTCAAAAAACAGCCATTTGGACGTCCTTCATATTTAAGAGGGGCTAAGAACACAACATTTCTTGTTACTGTTGAGGGAGCTTTATTCTGTATCTATTCCAGACCTGGGAATATGAACGGACAGTGAAGCTGGAGCTGTTCTCTGTCTTGAAAATGGAATTTGGTGTATCGCTAATGAAATAATTTAATAATTGGTATAAAAGGAAATGTTATCGCCCTCTTAATCTCCTCTCTGAATTGAGTCTGGGTAACAGCGTAAATGAACGTGTTAGTACAGGAGCTTAAAAGCTGTAGCATTAAGCCAGTTTCCTGCATGAGATACCAAGGATCATCGATGCCTGAGAAATCATTTGACCCTGAAATTCTCCGGTATAAGAAAAATAAAAGATATGACATCCATAACACTATAAAATTGCCAGATATCGCAATCAGTAAAACAATGGCTTTCCTTCGGCTCTTCATCTCTGGGTCACTGTCTCTCTCACCTCTAGTCCTGTCCCCATCACTGTGTCCCCACAATCTCCTGCGGGCTCGACTTGCCACCAGGATGTGCCTGACAGTCAGGGCGTTGAGCAGCAAAATCCCGACGAATGGGAGAATCGGCGTTAAAATAAGGTCGAGGAGGTCATATAGTATCCATGGGACAAACGAGTAAAAACTGGCTTTATTTTCACATCCCCACGGTATACTGTTCACTATATACTTTGGTTCAGTGACAAAATACCAGGGAATGTTTTCCGCAACGAAGAACACACTCAACCCGGCTATCACTGCAACAGCTGTTTTTTCGGTGCAATATTTAGTTTTCAGTTGTTGGCAGCAGATGGCGACGTATCGATCAAAGGTGAAAGCCACAGTTAGCCAGACAGAGGTTGCCGATGCTGCACAACTCAGTGCGTCTAGCAGCGCGCAAACGTGAGTGATGTTCACGAAAGAATATGGGAAGTAGTAAGGAACAATGCTATAGAAAATCACTACAAAAATTACCACGATCACATCAGCCACTGACATGGCCAGCAGATAGTGAGAGACGCATTTGGAGAGACCGCACCTCCCTCGGGAAAGGATCACAATGGCCACCAGGTTAGCTACAGAGAGTGGGAGAGAGAGACAGAGAGAGAGAGAGAGGGAAATTACCAATTACCGGTATATTGATGCATTCCTGCAGTTGACTTTGTGGCAATAATCTTGCAACTGAAATTCAATTCCAGGGGCGGGGCTCGGTAAAGCATTCGGCAACTTTCCTCTTAACAATCCAAACGAAACAAAGCACTAAGAAATTGCTCAATTAAATCAACGACTGTTTGCGCAACAGGCTGCCGGGTTTGGCTCACAAACATACAGTAAATTGAATTTACAGTTTAATCTGAGAAGCACTGTGAGACATTTGGAGGACAATCAAATATCAAATATCAAATAAACTATAATTTTCATTAACAATAATGTGAAACTTGGAAATTCTGTTGGATAAACGATACTTCTCCTGCTTCTGTTCCCAATACGGAATGGCGTTGAATCAAGACCTGCCTCGCTGGCCATCACAATTCGTCCTGGAGATACACACACCCAGTTACAGTGAGAGGGAGAGAGAGACAAAGCGAGAGAATGGCAGATACACATAACAACAACAAGAAGATTTACAGCGTACTGCACGACGAACGCCGTCTGCAAGGGCATCCCATAAACGGATCCCGGGGCCGCGTACAGAGGAGGGGGAGTATGGTGACCGAAAGCGCGGTCGAAAACAAATTTCTTGGGCTGGGACCAAGAAATAGGAATGGAGGGACAAGTCGAGGGGATTAAAGGAGGGAGTTCCAGTGGCTCATGGCACGGCCGCCGATGGTGGAGCGGACGATTCAGTAGACAAGTAGGAGGCCAGAACCGGTGGAGATGTGGAAACTGGTGTAATTTTTGTAGGGAGAGGAGGTCAAAGATTTAGGTGTTTAAAATGTAGAGGGATTTCAATACAAGCATGAGGATGTTGCAATCCATCCTCTCCGCTACAGGTTGCCAGTGCTGTCTGGCAACGACTGGGGTAATCGAGGAGCGGATTTTGGTGTGGGAGAGAATGCTGGCGGTGGAATACAGTATGAACTAGATTTAGTGAATGGTGGTGGAGGGGAGACCGGCGAGGAAGGCATCTGAATAGTGCAGCCGAGATGTGACAAAGGCATGGACCAGTGTTAAACATTGAGTTGGAGAGCGACAAATATATGGAAAAGGAAAGAAAGACAGACAGATACACAGAGAGGGACAACACAAAAAAAGAGGAGAGACGCATAGACACAAACCGATAAAGACACACATAGCCACACACTGACAAATGGGGAGTAACAAGGATACAATACGGCAAATAGATACACACGCATAGACAGCGCAAGAGTTTATCGCAGACTGAGAGAGAGGGGGAGAAAGAGAGAGAGAAACACAGTGATATAGAGAAAGGCACACAAAGACAGAAACACACAGGCGCTGATAGATTCTATCACAGTCAGAGAGAGAAACAGCTAACGCACACAGATACAGATAGAGAGGCACAGACAGAAATAGATACACATCGATATATAGATAGAAATACATAGGCACATAGAGCTAATTGCACAGAGATAGAGAAATGGAGAGGTATTCAGAGACATAGAGCGAGACGCATATAGAAAAACATACACACACTCAACCAAAGGGCGCGAGAGAGAGAAAGATGCGTAGACACGCAGAACACTAGCGATATACACACAGAGAAAGTGTTGCACAGGTACGAGTTACACAGAGCGAGAGGTTAGACACCGATCAAGTGGAAGATATACAGATAAATAGAGAGAAAGATGCAAACAAACAGAGATAATAATAATAAATCTTGTTTTTGATATACCGCTTTTCGTGTCTTCCAGAAGTCTCAAATTGCTTCACAGAAAAAACTGAATAAAAGTGAATTGACTGTCTAATTGTGAGCGAAACGGAGCAAATCAGTGTCACACAAACAGTGATGGAATGAAATCAACATTTTTGTTAGGGATTATTATTAGGTGCATAGAGTAAGGAAGGTTTCTCCCTAACCTGCCAGGAATTGAACACAGATCTCTTGCTAGTAAGTCGTGTGCTCTAATCGCTGAGCTAGGGTACATTGGGATATACAGGGAATGGGGAAACACAGAGAACAGCAGAGACAGCGACAGACTCACAAAGGCAACGTTTATGATACTGCGAGAGATGGAAGCAGATCGGGAAAGACACACACACACACACACACACACACTCGCTTAAGGAGAGACAGTTCCGCCTATATATCTGCAGACACACAGAGAGAGAGAGTGACACACAGTCAGAGACAGGGAGTTGCAGACAGAAGAGGAAGAAAGTCCGCGATACAGGCAGACATAAAGACACACACATGCAAACAGACTGACAGGTAAACACACAATGAGAGAAAGCTAAACACAGACACAGAGAGAAATACAAACCAACAGAGAGAGTCACATACACAGAAAAAGCAACAAACGATTTCTATAGCGGTGCATAGACAAAGATACACCATTAAACATGTACACAATGAGGAGAACAAGCGACATAGAGAGAGAGAGAGAGAGAGAGAGAGAGATGTACTCTAAGACAGCGTTGTAATTTTATCAAACCTGTTATGTAACTAAAATGCATTGATCCAACCACTGTGTGCATTTTATCTCCAATACTGCAACACTGCATATATAATAAAGCGGCAGCCGGAATTTTCTAATTAGGTTCGTATTCTAAATGCCGTTCTTACAACAATAAACATAATCGCCAGACAATTTATTTGATTGACAGTAGCCAGTAACTATCCGCACATAGAGCTGGAATCCACAACTTCCTGACTCAGAGGTACAGTGGTAAACTGAGTCGAGCTGGAATCCTTACTGCAGATTAAAAGATAAATTAAATTTGTTAAAACACTTGCCTGGAACACCAAACGCAGCAAGAATCGAGTAGTAAATATATTTTACCCTATGAATAATCGGAGTTGTCATCTTCAAATAGGAAAGTATTACGTCTTCTCTTGGCAGATGCAGCAGCTGGCGGCTGAAAGATGATTCTGGAAAGTCTCAAACGGATTCTTATATGAATCAACAGGGAGCGCTTTGTTGAGCAATTTTACCACGGGGTCGTGGATGAATTTGAGCCGTGTGCAAAACAGTTACTCACCCTGTGTTATATCATTTACCTCAAGGACTGAAGTTTTTTTTTGGGGGGGAGAGGGTGGGGACAGCCCATTGTTTCATCAATGCTGAATCCCATGCCTGTCATGTCCCATGCCCGTGAAGCTTGTAGCTCAATGGTTAGAGCAATCGCTTGCAAGCTTCAGACATGTTTTCGAATCCATGCAGGTCAGGATGAAACCTTCAGCAAGTTTCCTGGCTCCGCATGGCTAGAATAATCCCTCCCCCCAAAAAAACACGACAATAAAAATTAGTCTTGTCAACCCACGACTGTTCATGGGGGGGGTCTATGCTGTGCGCAATTAGCTGCCCCGTTTAGCCCACAAATATGCAGTCAATTCCCTTTAGGGTATATTCTGTGAAGCGCTTTGAGATGCCATAAGATGCCAAAAGCGCTGTAGCAAATGCAAGGTTTCTTTTCACGATTATTTCCAGTTACCCACTTAAATCCCCAGTGTGTAAATTATGGCAACGTTCGCTCCATAGGGTCAAGGTCCCAGATAAACTAATATCAGATAGTGTGGAGAGAGGCATGGGAAGAACCAACTCTTTGAGACACCAGTGTGCGTCTCGGGGGACATGGAGGAGGCCAGACCCAGAGGAGCGAAGGCAGCAGATGCTGGGTTGGTGGGGGAGAGGAGTTCAGAGAGATAGGGGGGTGCAGAGGAGTGGACGGATTTGAAAACAAGGGTGAGATACTTGAAGTCGATCCTCTCTGGGATAGGGAGCCATTGAAGTCTGGCAAGGACTGGGGTAATGGGGGAGCGAAGCTTAGCGCGGGTGAGTATGTGGGCGGCAGAGATTTGGATAAGCTGGAATTTGAGGATTGTGAAGGAGGGGACACCGGCGAGGAGGGGGTTGCAACAGTGTTATCCCCCAAAAGCAATCCCGCCATCCAATAACAACCAGATTCCCACGTTCTGCCAGGTAAACAGAGGCCGGAGTGTAAACAGAAGAATGCTGACATTTGGTACAGCACCGTTACCATCACACTGTATATTGACACACTGTGCCAGGGGGGAGACTCGTGTTGTCTCGGGGGGTAAATAATGCAGTTACACAGCAGCTGGAATGAAGTGGCCTCTGTGTGTGTTGCAGGAATGATGCCGCTGGACTGTCTGAGGAAAATGGCCAAGTTTGCTACAACGGTGAGTCCTGCGCCAATGATGCAGTGTAACATTTACACATTCACAAAGGCAATGTTCCTGTTTGCTGTTGGCCCCCAGGCCTGCCGTGCCCTTCTCCTTCACTGCAGCCCCCGCTCGTGGGAGGCGCATGCCGCGGTGCAGAGGAACACGGCCCCAGAAACTCCTAGAGCTGTGTTCAGGACCTGCCAAACACATCCAGTAAGTCACACGCGCACAACACACATACACACAATGCAAACAGCACACGTACAAAACATGTAACACGCCCTGCACCGTGTGTATCTCTGGTTTGGAAAACTCCGCTGTGCAGTGACAATGTTAAATGATAGTGTAACGCGGGGTTTATTCGCAGGCAAATCACCAGCAACTCCACGAGGGGCTGCTCTACACCATCCCACACAGTGACCTCAAATCTACCTTCCCTCACGGCCTGCCACGGCGCTTCCAGCTACAGGTACAGGCACAATGTCCAGTCCATTGCCTCTCTTGCTATCGTGCGTGTGTGATGTGTGTCTCTATCTCTGGTATGCGCACGTGTGTGTGTCTCTGCTTTAGGCTGTTAGTGAGGCAGGTACCTGATGCTGTGTGTATCCTACCTCTCTCTCTGTGACTATCCTCTCTTGTCTCTCGCTGTGTAAACGCTTCTCTGTTTTACCATACACACCTTTCTCTCTCCCTCACTCCTGTGTGTGTGTCTCCCTATTTCACACTGCTGGTGTAGCGTGTATCTGATATAACGTGCCTTCTATGTCTCAGTGTGTGCTTGCTTCACTCTACTTCAGACAGGAGTGAAGGAGGTATGTGATTCTCTATGTTGTGTTGCAGGTGAGGACGTTTGGAGAGGGGTGTTTGATGCTCAGGCAGCCAGCACTGGAGCTCATCAGTTATCTGAAAGCTACCAATTTTGCTTGCATTGCATACAGCACTTTTCACGTATTGTAGGGGTCTGAATGTCCGCTACCGAATATCAATAAAGTGAGTTCACTGAATATTTGTGGACGCAGATTGCTACTGTCTTGTTTTACACTGGTCAGGTCATAAGGCACCTTCAATAAGGTATAAAATACAGGACAGCGGGAGGAAGTTGGTGTGCCGAATACTGGATCCGGTGAAGGGTATGGCAGCAAGCTTGAGCCCTGGACTTTGCAGTGTGAGTAACTATTCGACACTATTTTCAATTATTTATGAAGTATGGGATAACGTATTGTGAATTGAGAGAAAAGAACACGTGAAAGTGGGCTCCATAAAGATGCATGAAACGTTTAACCTAATTGATACATTCTAACCGTATGTGCATCGCATGATGTCGTCAGAGAGTGAACCAAATTACCTCTAATTTAAGGTGTAATCAGACAGTTTCCAGAGTGTTTTTCATTGTGCAGAGCAAAACCAATGAACAACTGTCTGCCAGAACGACTGTTTAGGCCAGGAAATCAAACTCAATTAAAAAGCAGTTTGATGCTATGAATGGTGGTGATGAGGTTTGTCAAAGCTGTGAAGAGATCAGAACATATTCGCCGAATGTTATTCATAGAAATATTTGACGAATGTTCCAATCAATGCAATTAAATGTTTACATTAAAGATGAAGATTCTAATCTAGGATTCATACTTGTTGCTCCTACCAACATGCTTTCACATTGCACTAATCACTTAGAAACTGACTGACACTGGGTGAAAACAATTATGATCTACTCCTCTATGATCAATGTACTGTGAACTAAGTTCTTGCAGGTTTCTGAGTTTGACAGAGATCTACCTGGCTGATTTGATATAACTGAACAACATTTTACAAGGACGTGAACGCATTGGCGCTATAAATGCAATTTCGAAATGCTCAGGTATTGTTCTACATTTCTATTCACTTAAACGTTGAAAACAACGAGATGACCGATTAAAACGTAACTCGAAACAGTACTTCAGTTAACACTGATAGTTTAGTACATAACATGATCCATGCGGCCGAATCGATAAGACACCTGACTATTCCCACATCCCTCCCATCTTCCGAGTTCATGACGACGAGCTGCGGACATTGGTCAGTTATTATCAGTGTTCTGGAGAACTGTAGGAACGTTTGGCTGAGGAGCAGTTGACAAAGATCACAACAGTGGATTGACTAAATCATGTTGATCCATTACAAAGCAGCTCCTCTGGGATCCAGCTCATTCCTCATTCCCAAGGAAATTGTGTTCAATTTACTGGAAGTAGGTACGGGATACATGCCAGGAATTGTGGCTGCTGAGACTCTCATCTCCTATAAATCAAACTGTTTCTGAGCTCTTAGTCTCAGCCATTCCTATTGTATACAACATGAAGCGATATTACAGCCTTTCAGACAAGACTTATCAATCAGAAACAATGTTTCAGATAATGTATATTTTTTATCCTCTCCTGGCTGTTGTTGGTATTCCAGGTATGCCTTCACAATATCAGTATTTTATAGATCGTGTGTCCAAGTAACGAGTGAAGATGTATTTGGAAAGTGTAACCGGTTCATCACAGCATAGAAAATGGGTTAATAAATGATTTACAATACATTGGTTGTTTTTAAATTATCCGTACCCATGTGTTAATTTGAAACATTTGAGAAAAACTGAACATTACCTGACAAGCATTTTACTTCTTTCCATAACGTCAACGTAATTGCGATTGTGATCATATCCCGAAGAAAGTGTGGTCCCCTCAGATGCATCAGTCGCTACCTCTTTTCCATGTCATCGGCCGATCTACTGGTTATTGTCAGCGACGTAATATTGAATCGACTGAATGATGTCCATTACCCAGTTTGTTTCCTGGACCTGACTCCAGTGTGTTCTATCGTAATTTGTCTGCTTTGTGCAGCCGTTGACTGCTCTGTGTGGCTCACAGTAGCCTTCACCTTTGATCGCTTTGTAGCCATTTGCTTTCAGAAACTAAAAATTAAATATTGCACTGAGAGAACAGCGGCTGTGGTGATAGGAACAGTTTCTTCACTTAGCTGCTTCAGAAACATCCCCTGGTATTTTACTCTTGAGCCTAGGTATAAAATTAATAATTTACTATGGTTCTGTAAGAAAAAGGAAAGTAAATATGATTCAAAGGCTTGGGAAGTTTTTTCCTGGTTTTACATCGTGCTAACCCCTTGCTTCATTTTGATTTTGCTGTTCAACATTCTGATCATTAGACATATATTGGCAGCAAACACAGTCCGTAAGAGTCTGCTCGTCAACAACACTGGAATTGATGATGCTCCAGAGATTGGAAACAGGAAAAAATCCATCGTTATTCTTTTCGCTATATCCGGGAGTTTTATACTTTTATGGATGATATACATTGTATATTACTTATAGGAACAAATAACAAAACAATGTCCTTATTCTGGCCACAATGATCCAGTTTATGTTCTGTATGCAATCGGATACATGAGTTCACTTCTCAGTTGCTGCACTAACACATGCGTTTATGCCGTGACCCAGGCTAAGTTTGGAGAAGAATTTATAAAAATAGCTAAATGTCCCTTAAAATTTATATGCAAAATGGTTTAGGTGAATCGTTGAATTTGAATTGTTTTGTGGTACAGGCTGTGAAGCCCATAGTCAAACTCTGCTGCAATGTGAGGCCACGCTTTCCGCTCCTTATCACTTTGTGGATTGCGATCAGGATACACTCAGTCTCGTTAAAGTTCTTCCACGGTATGAGTCAACCTTCATCAATTAACAGGTGCAGCCTGACAATGGTCGACATCTTCACCAAACGAGTCCCTCCCCACACAGTCCTCCCAAGATAAATGTGTAAGGTTTCAAACAATTCAGGGAAAAAATCTGTAACTCAATTCGTGGACCTCTTGCTTCAATTTCACTGATGTTTAAACAAGCAATTTTGACTTTGCTTTATTACGGTGACAGGAAATTTACCACCAACACCGAAGTTAGCAGTCAGAGGCCACAGGAAAGCATAGCTGATTTTTGTTGGGGGGAAGCACACAACTACTTGATTCATGCCGTGACACCAGCTGATTTAGTGTAACCAAACAGATCAAGTAGTTTTGCTACCATGTGCATGTGCATGTGCAGCAGGATAAAATTCGCTTGTCCTTTCCTTCCCACATATCGCGTCTAGATTCCAAAATAACTTTGTATTTCAGTCTTTGTTTAATTGCTAGTTGCAATGTAGATATTTTCGATGTTCTAAGATAACCAAACTAGAATTTGAATAGCTTCGTCATTTTGGTAAACAAATAACTTTAATATGTTGATTATTCATACACACACGAAATATACGTGAATCATTTGCAAAACAAGTTGACTTTTTGTTTTTTGTGTTTTTAAAGTACAAGCATGAAGATGTGATAAAAATAAGGAATAATTACTATGTCTATTGATACTGAAAAGTCGACTAAACGACAACTGAACGCCCTGTATAATTCTGAATGACTACTTTTGTTGTCGAAGACGCACACCAAGTCTTGATCGCATTAAAACTGAAAAATTTAATATAGAGGTGTTTGACTTGATATCGAGTCAAGCATTGCAATCAAAGCGATACTAGACGTATGATGCTATCCTTATAATAATAATATAATCCGTGCTTTTGATATAGTGCGTTTCAAATTTTAGGACGTCCCAAAGCGCTTCACAGAATATATTGTAAAGTGATTTGACTGCATATTTGTGGGCAAATCGCGACAGCCAATTGCGCACAGCAATGTCACACAAACAGTCGTGGATGAAATGACCAATTTTATTATCGTTTTTTTGGGGACGGATTATGATCAGGCGTGTGGAGTATGGAAAGTTGCCCAAGGTTTCGCCCTGACCTGCCTGGATTCGAATACAGGTCTCCCCAGCGTGGTCTCCCAGAGACAAGTGCTCTAACGACTAAGCAACAGGAGCTCCGAACCCCTACCCAACATGCAAAGCTGCCCGTTCCCACACGCACACAACACCTACACCCCCACAACTCAAAACTACCCCTCTGACACACGCAAGATACCTCTTCCCCACACGTTCACAAAATATCCCCACCACACATACAAAACTACACCCTCTCACACACAAACTCACCCGCCCCACACGTACACCTCCTACACCCCCACACTAAAATAACGTACCTGTATCCTCACACAAACGTACCAACACACACGCTAAACTACCCCTTCCACACACATTCACACACTATTTCCCCCCCCCCCTCACATACAAACCATTACCCTTCCCAGACACATAATACTAACCCAAACATACACAAACCTACCACCCACCCACAAAAACCCTCCCTTCAACACACAAAAACTTACCACCCACAAACCCATCCCACACTCACACAAACATATCGCCCCACAAGCAAAACTACCCATCACCCACACACAAACCTAACCCCACACACAACTCTACACCCCACGCACGCACGCACGCACGCACACAATCCTTCTCCCGCTCACACATACACATACAAACCTAGCCCGATAAATACACGCACGCTAGCCTATCCCCTCCCACATAAATAATCCTAATGCACACCCCAAAAATACACAACCCTACACCTCCAAACCCAAAACAACCCGCCACATATATACCAAACTCCAACCCTGCCCCCACACTCAAACCCACCCTATTCCCATCCCACATGCATAAAAACATACATCCGCAAGCATACAAAAAACCTACCCCCACAATCACACAAACCTACCACCCCACACCGAAAACTACTCACTAATGCTCCTAACCAATAATATGTGACAAAATTATGATCATGTATCCACACTGAGCGAGTCAATAAAAAGTTCATTTCTGGAAGCTTTGTATTCTTCTTGTTTGGCTGATCAAATCGGAAAGCATGATTTCACAACTTTGCCAATTATTCCACGATAGAAAGCTCTTTGGCTTATTTGATCTTAATCTTCCTGAAGATCCATTCCACCAATTCCAACATTGAACTGTTCATTCAATGTTATCTAGTTTCCAGTTCCCAAATGAAAAAATCAATTTTCTCCATTAAGTCATTGACTACACCATTGACCCGGATTCAACGAGAAACCTAATTTCACTTCTTTTTTTAAAAAAAAGTTTGAAATGGCGTTTGTCAAAATTTCTTGAACAGGAACCCATTCCCTCTTTTATCTTCTTCTCATCGAGAAATCAATAGAATGTTGAACAACTGTAACAGGAACCATCAGATTTCTGGATATCCAATGTTTTATTAATTATCAATGCTGATATTTCGATCAATTATACATCACTCACTCATTTGTTTTTTAAAAAAACGTATCTTCTTCACAGTCCTGTAAATTCACAACAAAAATAAACAGTAAATGTGTTTCACTGTTCACCAATAATTTCCATTTTCTTATGTGTAGCAGTGAGCGATTTTCAGAGCAATTTGCCACTCTAGTTCTCTGTTTGGATTTCAAATCTGTCTTTTAATACTTTGAGGCGTTCTCCATACAAGAATGCAACGTGTAATAAAGGCAAGGATTGTTACTCTCTGGTATATTCCCTGGTAGTCTAGTGGTTAGGATTCGGCGCTCTCACCGCCGCGGCCCGGGTTCGATTCCCGGTCAGGGAAGCAATTTTATATTATTTTACTCGACTGGAATTGTAAATTCGCTTGTGTTCAAAATCATACAAACATGCGGTGCTGTCTTGACTACATTCACGATACTAAGAATAATCGTTGATTTGATATAAACCCACATTGTATGTTCGATATATTTTCCGCACAGAATGCAGTATAAAGTGAAATGATGGTATATTTTCGGGTGACTGATCTCTTCTATGTGTACATTGGATGTTCCAAAAAAAAATTCTGCTCTAAAGATACGAAATGTCATCAATGAGAAAACACCATTCCTCTAGAACCTCCCCTGGCACTGGTTCCTGTCCTACATCGCACCCTCTGCTATACAATGGGACGCGGTACTTTGAGCCACCATTCCACCAAACCCTGAACACTCCACATCAATGCCTCCGGTTTGCCCTCCTTTCCCCTTTTACAAGTCGCACATTTGCTCTTTAAACATGCTTGCGGCCGTCAGACACTACACTCGCATACTACACCCGCTTGGAGTAAATGTGGGTCACTGTTAGTCACATTGAATCCCTGCTCAGTGCACAAGATGTGATATCGGACCACGTTATTCACAATTTCTGGAATTTGTTAGGGAATAAATTAATTTTGCATAAAGTTCCCTGTCAATCGGCCTTGTCAGAATACTTGAGCAGAACTGCTGACTATGAACAATCTCCTGAGCAAGTGCGTGTCCGGAAGATTATGACTCTGACTCCAAGATACGTTGCGAGCAGCCCAATGTTCGGTTGCACTTGATTAAGGTAACTCTAGGTTCTGCATTAAATACATCGATATGTGACAGTCATGGAGTTGCATAGTGTATATCAGCAAAGTGAACTGCCGGTGACTCACTCAGCAAGCCAGGCCGGTTAGCTCAGTTGGTTAGAGCGTGGTGCTAATAACGCCAAGGTCGCGGGTTCGATCCCCGTACGGGCCATAATTTTACTTACTGCCCAGTGGAGCTGCAATGAAATGTAGCTCAACCAATAATAACCAACAATAATCCTTGCTTTTATAGAACGCCTTATCACGTATTTCAGATGTCTTAAACTGCTTCACAGTTTTCCCTATGAAATGAATTGACTTTGTTTTTCGGCGAACTTTGCACCACTGTGACGCCATAAAAAGTCATGGATTGAGTGACAAAACTAGTATTCGGAATATTATGTTTTAGTACCATTATTACAACTGATGGAAGTGTAATCCGCCAAAAATCCAAGGACCGGGTTTCTGTTGCCAGATGTAAAAAAATGAACTTCAAATATCAACTCTGTCAATTTCATTTCAAATTATACGAAGTAATATTGATAACGCTATTCGAAGAAAAAACAAACAACGTTGTAACCCCATGCAAAAGCTGCGATCAAATCACAATTTTAACATATTGCCTCATTCTGTTTTGGAACAATTTAAAATTTCGTGAAAACAGAAATGTAAGTCAAAAGAACTGTTGCATAAAAATAATGACTTTACTAAAACAATAAACCTTCGATTCGAGATTGCTTTATTGCTTGTTTTATTACTTGTATTGATTCAACCATGGAATTACTGTCGACAGCATTGTTATCGCAAAACCCATAGGAAACAGAATATACGATTAAATGAAACAAAGAGAAGCGGAGATATTTCATGTTTTAAGGTCACTACCAAACTCACAGAGCTTAGACCCGCAAAAAAGGCACTAGATGGCACAAAGACTCACGCCGAGCACTGAATGGTACCCTATTGGGGATAAAGTAAACCACGAAGCACACACTTGTTCCTGTAACTGCGTATTTTTAGTGGCGTATAAGCTGCTATATTTTAATCATACCATCTTACCATGTTCACACAAAATATAACCATGACAGCTGTCGTCAGTGACCACAACCACTTCTGTATAACAAGGCGAAAAAAAGTCCTGAAAAAATTAAATTACAATGCTGTATCTAATAATTCTTAAAGAAAGTAAGATTTCATTTTATTCCTTTTTCGTTCAAGTGAGTTATCATGTGGTGTTGGATAACCTGTATATGGAAGAGTGAATGGAGATTGTATCCCAAGGAAATCTCTCTGGCAAACATTATAATAATGCATATATTTGATATACAGTACACCATGTTCTCAAAGTACATCAAATAATGTATTGTCAAGTGAGTTGTATGTATATATATGGAGAAATAACTCTTGCATTAAACGATCTTATTTACGATAATGTTACTCTACTTTCCATCAAGTAATTCCAATGTCCATCAACTTGATAACGAATAGAGGGACTAGAATGATCTCCCCTTCGGGGAATTGAACCCCGGTCTCGCGCGTGACATACTAACCGCTATACGAACGAGGATTCACATAGATATGTAAGTTAATTTTGCACCGTATCAAAATTGAATGGATTTGTATTGCTGTGATTTTTGCTGTAATGTCAAGCAATACAGCTACAGCAGTATATCACAACATTGCAACAACAAGTGTCTTCACAATAAAAGCGTTCTTCATTTACTGTTAAATTGCACCACAACAAATAATGCAAGACGCGAAATTAATAAATATATATACATACACATTATCTTAGTTTCTCTCCTGTGGCATTGTGGTATGTCGAGTTCTGACCCAGATGTTTTTGCTGGGCACTAGTCACGACAGACCAGACAGCGGCAATCATTGGCAGAAATTGGGAACTTACCCTACTCTGGAGCTGCGATACTGCCGATCACCTCTTGAGAACCCAGGAATCATTCCGCTGGCTGGTCTGCTGTAACCCTCGCCATGCAAACAGCGGGAGCTCAGACTGTTGTGATTTCAACAAACAATGATCATAATAATAGGATTGCTTGGTATCGCGACTTACGAGGTCATCAAGTCGTCTTGCAGCACCTGTGGCAAGGTTAGAGCTTTGCCAGGGAGACCATGTTGTGAAGAACTGTATTCATCTCCAGGCAGGTCAGGGAGAATCCTTGGGCAAGTTTCCTTACTCAACATGCTAGATAATCCCTACAACAAAAAACACAATATTAGAATTGGTCATTTCAATCCGCGACTGTTTGTGGGAAACTGTTGTATGCAATTGGCTGCCGCGATTCGCTCACAAATATGTACTGTTAATTCACATTACAGTATACACTGTGAAGCGATAAAATGTGAAAGCACTGTATCAAAATGAAAGGATTATTATTGTTCTTATAGTTGACCGTATAGCTTTTTCACCAGTACCAACGTAAGCCATCAGCGGCCTGATGGCGTAGATACCAGATATGAGACCATCAGCCCTAGTGCATTGAGTTCATGAATCTACAAATGATCTTCAGAAGGAGATTGTTCTGTAAGGTACACAGCCTAAAGAGAAACAGATGATAAGAGTTACTACACTAGATCATATGGAGTTTGGTTAGAACACAATCTTTGCTTCTCTCCATCTCATTGCCTTCCGTAGTTTCATCGTCAATAATCGTGTTGACCTTCAGTCACAAGGCACCGGCCTCTGGAAATCTACCTCGATATCTCCTCCTAAATCACTCTCTATCTTCAATGTCAAATATCATCGCTCACTTCCCGTATCCTCAACACAAAAATCCCCAATCTTGGAAATTTAGGTCTAAACTTTAGGTCTACAAGTTTAGACCTAAGTCTAAACTTTCCACTGTGTCTTGTCTCATGTGGATTGCAAATTGTTTTTTGTAAAACGATAAGAAGATTGTCCGCATGTGGCTGCGATGGATATAATCTGAAGTAGATATTCCATATTTGAGGGGGAGAAACGATTGTGCAGAAATAACCATACGCACCATGTTACTGTTTCAATATCATTGGATTCCGTTAGACAATCATATCATAAATTTAAATGAACGGGAACTGATTAAATATTTTCGCCTCATGGTCTGCAAACCTGCAGTAACAAAGGAATTCAGTTGAGCAGCGAGAATATTTCTTTTGCACGCTGCCTCAAATGTTCACTACTGTATCTGCCTCTACAAAGCATAATTCGATTTCATGATTATGGTTTGCGAGTGCCTATACTTAAAAATGATTTTACAAATTAAAAGTGAACTAATGTTTCCACCAGGTTTCGAACCTGGGACCTTTCGCGTGTTAGGCGAACGTGATAACCACTACACTATGGAAACACTATAGAAACTTCAGTGACTTGATAGCTATGGAGAGGTGAATACAAAATCAATGATGCCTTTCAGATCTATCACGAAACTGAAATGCAGAATTGGGATGCAAGTTACAGGTATATAATTGTTTAATGATGGCACAAGTAGCAGATAGGAGATCTTCCGAATGTTGTTGAAGAAGTGTTTCTTTTAAACTCCAGTAAAATGATGGTTACAAGAGCTTAAGGCCTTGCAGTCAATAAATGAAAGACAGGTGAGTTTCAATAATTTGGAAACAAAGGCACCTGAAAGCAACAATCAGTTTAATTCCTAACAATCTGTGCAGTGGTGAATCAAACATTAAATCAAGTTGTCCGCATTATGAGCATTGTTTGAAAATCACATAAACAATGCTTGAGATCATCAATGGTATGACTAAATTCGATTCTCGTTTACTCCATCCAGGTCTATCCACTCATTTCATTGTCACTTTAGCATCCCATTGAAACATTGTTAGTGAGAGATGCTGGTAGATTCGTTATGCATAGAAACATCGGATAGAGTGGCCGAGCGGTCTAAGGCGCTGCGTTCGGGTTCCAGTCTCGTTAGAGACGTGAGTTCGAATCCCACCACCATCAATTGTTTGTCATCTTGCTCACCTTGTACATTTTCCACGTCAGATGTTTTCCTTAACAGAAACAGATGTGTGCATATAGTTACCAAGCTAATTCCAGATTTCATTGGTCACCCAACAGCTAAGGTTTTCTGCCTATCAGGCAAACACACTGATAGTTTTAATTGCCAGTCGATCACTTTCAACCAAAGTTGGCTTTTCTCAACTAACTGAATTCACGGTTAGGAGATAAATAATTTCTAATATGCAACCCGTCCTTGAATTCCGAAGGCACTCAGAAGAAAAGTGGTAGAAAGTCACTGAATTTCCCAGAATAAAAAGGAAAATCTAAATGCGGTTTTCAGTTTATAATTAAAAAATCCAAAACCGATCAACAAATTGATTTTCAGAATATTTCTTTGTAAAGTATTGGAACAATATATGAATACAATAACTGATCTGAGGTTGAATCTGAGGTTGAATATCCCATGTAATTCTAACCAGTTTTCAAACTATTTTCGGCTGTAATTTGAGATTTCAAGCCAAGTTTACTTGACATAAGAACTTGTTATGCGTGACCACAAAGTGTGTTCAGCAAACAATTACACTCAAAAAAGAGGTCAGCGTCTAATAAAATGCGAATCATATGATAATTTTCAAAACATAAACGCTTATTGTTTCTTGTGAGTAACTGCTCTGTATGTGGGGCAAATGTTCAGCCGTGATCGTTAGTGTTCTACATTGTGATCGCAGCAATCGTGATTTGAATTGCGAACATTGGAAATCGCCTGCCCTTTGCAGTTTGTTGTATTCTTCACGTGTTTTAATGTTCTGTCAGTGCACAAGGAATGGAAGTTTTGTAGCCATAATCACAATGATCTTTGCACGTAAAACAGCATCTGATCGCGTAATCGGAGCTTTTCAAACGTTTCAGAGATGACACTGCAAGGACAATTGACAGTATATGTTGTAGACGACAACAATCATTACCAAATTGTCCGTTTCATTCACTAGCGTGATTATTAAATCACTTACTAATGGTCAGAACTATCTGCTTCGGTATAAAGAATCTTATGTTTTTTGAGTTCAATGACACACTCAGCAATCACAGACCTTCACTCACCCACCTACAGTCCAACATTTTTTGTAAATAAGTATGTAGTAATGACGTCCAATTAAATATCCTGAGACTTCTGAGCATTCCACCTGTGCACTGGAATCCATCATCTTAGCATGAAGTGATTATGGTTTATCAGGGGACATTTCCCGTTTACCTAATTCTCGACAGTATTTGGACCAGAACCCCAATGGTGAAGGCTGAGTGACCAGAGATATTCAGGTGTGAGGAACTGCTGCGTTTCAACCAGATGAACGGAAAAGTACCGCCTGGTGGATCTTTATTACAAATGACATTGACCTTATGTTGCTGCCAAATTTCCTAGGTTAAATTGGAGATTAAATTTGTAGTTTGGGTTCGTTTGGAGAACCTGTGCAGCTTTCACGCAGAAATACAGTTCTGTAAATACTCAAATCTGTCAGCAAATAGCATCTAATGAAGGGCGTCATGTCATCTCTATGCTGTGATAGCACGTTTTGTGAAATGTAACCAATCAAATCGAAGGACAAGCAGAATTAGGGAAAAGTCTACAAATTAATGATGTGCAAACAAGGGTTTATCTAAATCGTTTCCATGCAGGTTTGTCGGTAGCTGCGGCCGAGTGGTTACGGCGATGGACGAGTTAAATCCATTGAGAAACTTCCTGCGCAGTTTCGAATCCTACTGACAATGAATATTGCACACAGTAATAAGGATTGTGTCACTGGATGTCGTAATGTTTGCCCATTTTCACGGATTGTGGAAACATTTTATTACCACAAAGGGATTTCGTGAAAGTGACGAGACATTCCAATTTTTTAATGTGAAGTGTACCTGATTGAAAGATTGCCTTAATAATATTGTAATTAACAGTGATTTTGTGCTACCTTTTCTAACCCCCGCCGCCCCTCTGCCCACGCCCACATCCCCTCTCTCGCCCTTTCTTTCACCCGCTCCCTGTCGATCCATACCTATCTTGCCCACCCTCTCTCAGCACCAGCCACTTACTCTCCCCAGCAGGTATGCTGATCCTGAGCCTTTTGCTCAAGATTCCGGCGAAACCTGTCTAGAACCATTTTCACTCTATACTTCTCATAAGAGGAAAAACCATATCACAATAACAAAAAACACGATTATGTAAACTAAGCGGCTACATCTGAATGCAGATGAGTTCCCTTTTCTGTTTCCAAAAAATATGAGTGTCCTTATCTTTAAACTGTAGCAATTCAAATTGTTTAAACACAGCTGTGGTATAATGCTGCTCTTCTTGCTAAAATCGTAAAACAAACAGCTAAGACTGGACTTGATAGATCTGGTGAACGTACACCAAAACATTGACCTCAACGTGATTTTCCCATAAAAATATAATGTTTGTTTTGGAGCTGCATTATTCTAACCGTGGTCTCACACTTTCTGGTAACTACAGAAAGCAAGTACATTGTGCTCATCACTACAGATGCCGATGTGAATGCATAATAATAATAATAATGGTTGTCTATTGTCCAGTGGTTTATAGCATACATGAAGCCTATCAATGCGCTTGACAGAAAATACTGCAACGTGATTTGTCGGTATATTTTGTGGGTGAGATGCAGCAGCAAATTATCCACAACAGTGGCCAACAAACTGATGTTATCAATACATAATATTGGATGCAATAAATTCATGAAAATGAGTACCAAAACAAAGAATAATAATTATTTCCCTCAATCTGCGACTGTTTGTGGAAATCCGCTGTAAACAATTATCTGTGGTGTTTCCCTCGACTAATATATAGTTAACCTGCTTCACTGAATATTCTATGAAACGCCTTTATAAATTCCCAAAACGTGATAAGATGTTATATCAAATATAAATCCATAATTATATTCATATAGCGCCTTTCACGTTGGTAGGACGACATAAGGCACTGAAGAGTCGATTACGAACTGGAGGAGGGCAGCGGGGTCGAGATAGAGGAATGCAGAGTAGGAACATTGACTGTATATTTGTGGGCGAAATGTGGCAGCCAAATTGTGCAAATACTGATAAACAATATTTACACTATAATTTATCTGTGAATACATGGAGTGTTTTACAGATTGGCATGATTTAATTGGAATTAATGTTGTGTTCAATACTAAATGCTATTCAAGATATTGATGGATCCTAATTGAGTAGATGTTTTGCTGAGTGTCCGTTAAAAGGTGATTACAATATCATATTGCACACAATGCCTCGAAAATGTACTTCAGTTGACATTTTGGAGTCTAACGTGGCCGTACGGAAAAGGCGGCTGACTTTGGGTCAGTGACTTGGTCTAGCTGTGGGAGTTGAAAGTGTGACTGCCCCAGGGGCAGAATCTGAGGACGGCTGAACAAGTAGCTCACAGGTTACTGATTGGAAATACGTAAGAGCGTTGGTGATCATTGTTGGTTCTTACATTTATTTAATTGGACTCTAAATCCATGAGTGTTTGCAGGACCACTGTCGTGACCCATTGACTGTCCCTTTTCAGCCATTTTTTCATCACAGTATTGTCTGGGAAGTGGTTGTTTAGCTGATACCAAAAACCATCACCAGAAACTCCAGATTATGCAGCTGTTTCTGAGTAAATGTAATGTCCGTCATTAGGGATGGAATTGGTGAACATTAAATTGTCATCATATCACAACGTCGCTGGCGAGTGGTGTCAGATCAGAGGCTGATCAACGAACTCTGAACTATGAGGACAGCATTGAAATAGTCGCAGTTACTGACACACTTTAACACGTGCACAGATTCCACAGCCATATATATGTTGTGTGCTGCTAATTATTATTAAGTGTCTTTACCTTCTTAAAATATAAGAAGGGAATCATTAGCAAAGGTAAAGAGAAGGGACTGAAAACGAAATCTCTTTATAGTTCACAGCAATAGGAAAAGGTGTTTGTTTTCTAAATCATTTAACTATTTTGCTTTAAAACTGAGGAAACCCAGCTGTGGTGTGAAGTTGCTCTTCTTTGGTAAAACTTTAGATGAACAGACGTGATTGTCCACTCCATTGTTCTTGATGTGATGACTACTCAAGACTCTGACCTCAACCACATCACCAGCCTTTGATCTGGAGAATGTCACACTAACGTGTTAACAGGCGGTTGTCGGCTTCTCTAACACAACAGGCTGGGTTTAGAGCAGGAAAGTGTAGCAGGAACAGAAACAGCCACCGCTGATCTCCTCACAGACTAGCGTCTCAGAGCCCATAACAGCTGCGTTGTCTGACTCTGAGCCGGGGGAAGGGGGTAACCACGGTCGAATGGCATCGTTTTAGTTGAGCTATGAAAGAGGGGAGTGAAGTTGTGAGGGGGAGGATTTGGGGGAGAGTGTTCCAGGGTTTGGCATCACTGAAAGCGTTTGCTCTGATGGTGGGTCGATTTTTGCGACGGATGAGCAAGTTGGCGAGGCGAGTCGATCAGAGGCGTCAGTGGGTGGATTGGTGAGAGAACAGTTCGGAGAGTTTAATCGTGCTGATAGTCAACGTTTCCCGGTTTGGGAATCATATAGCACCAATGAGAAGCGTTCAGGATGTCACAGTGTGTCAAGCGCAAATGCATCACTTAATAAATAAACGCAAGTATTTGCTCGTGAATAATATTTATTTTTTTGGAAAGAACAAAGAAAAGTTAGCCGTACAGATCAGGTATTAACAGATCAAATATTATCATGTATACCAAACTAATTCTGCATTCTTGATTAATGTTGTTGTGGCAATCTCGAGTCACTAAATGTGAAAAGTAAAGTTCTAAGAAAACGATATACCCAATATTGTGTTATTGGCAACAAATTAAATCAGATAGCATCGTAAGTCACATTGCAGTGGTAGCCAGGGTGTCCATTCTGGTACCTCACCTATTTACCAACTATATTTAAATGAGGTTTGTGAAGGAACAGAGAGTTTGATATCCAATCCGGCTGACGGCACAGAATTTGGAGGCGCAGCGTACTGATTAGAGGGGAGTAGGAAGATTGATCCGAACGTAGATAAATGAAGTGAAGGAAGGAAACCGTGATGGATGGAATTCAATGCGGGAACTCATTCACTAGAGATAGAAGAATGAAATACTTTCTGAACGTGGATAAAAAAAAGTATGGTGGAGGACAAAAAGGATGCTGTTGTTCAGGTGAACTAATCACTGAATACAGATCACTGTAGCGATGCGCTATCAGGAAACCCAACGAGATTTTAACCTTAGTGGTAAGGAGTGTGGCAAGTGAATTAGAGAAAATTATCCATCGACTAAGCAACACGTTTATCTGACTGTACCCGGATTACTGTGTTCAGTTTTCTATACTCCGGGACTAAGGAGGGTTAAATAGGGTAATTAATAATTAGAAGGCAGTGATTTTCGTTCACCAAACTAACTTAACAAGTTTACGAAACGGGTACCTCACCATATTCTTCAACTGTACTCTGAACTTAGATTGTGTCAAAGCGTAAGTACACGTGTTTGTGGAACAACTAAAAAGTCGAAATATATCTCCAACATTTGTAAGTTCACCAAGTAGCTTGCCTTTATCTAAAAAATACATAATTAAATAACTAAGATTTGCGGCTACATAAGTCACCCACAATAGTACAAAACTCCCAGATACGACAAATAGCAAAACAATGGATTTTCTCCGACTCTCCATCTCTGGATCAATGTGATTCTCACCAGGGATGTGGGATCGGAGTCTTCTGCGGGCTCTACTGCTGACCAAAATGTGTCTGACCGTCAGAGCATTGAGCAGCAAAACGATGACAAATGGGAGGCTTGGGGTTAACACAATAAGTTAATATTTTCAATCCACGACTGTTTGTGGGACACGCACAGTCGTGGATTGATGTATGCAATTGGCTTGATAGTATATTCTGTGAAGTGCCGTGAGGCATTGGTAAGATGTGAAAAGCGCTACCTATATCAAACGCAAGGATTATTATTATTAATAATTTTTCTTCAGCCTTAGAAACCTGGAGGATGGAGCCAGTAGAACAGCGGAGGAGAAAAGAGGACCTGAGGTGGGTGAGTGAGTGTGGGTGGGGCTCAGGGGAGGGGAGAAGTGACGAGCGGTGATTGGCAGACCAGTCACAGGACGTCCTGGGCCTGACCCACATTCTCGGACAAACACAAGGCGGCAAATTCAAATTGTGGTTAGTCAGCACCTGACTGTGGCCGGGGAGTGTGGAGATGTCCCCTGATCTGAGAGGTTCCTCTCACACACACCACGGGAGTGAGGTCTCGTCAATAAGTCAATATTCACAACATCCAGGTGCATGAAAACTCACACTCTCACTGCCCCTGTACACAGCCCGTCCGTCTGGGAATGTCAGTGATCAGTTGAATGATACTTGTTACAGCCTGGGTCAGAATCAGGGAAAAGTCAATACAAAAATACATTGCCCAAAGTATTCATTTTGTGGATGTAAATATTCATCAGAGAAAATCTTCACATGAACAGATACATGATAGAGAGACCCAGTTCAGACTGCCTGCCCGCCCGCCTGCCTGCCTCCCTGTCCACCTGTCTCTTTCCCTCCCTCCCTGTGGTCCTCCCAGTCTCCCTGCCTGTCTCCCAGAATGTGTATGCTGTCTGTGAGTGTACACTGAGTATATACTGTGTGCAAAAACATATAGAATGATTGGGGAGGGAGTGGGGCGAGATGTTAGAGTGTGAAGTATGCCATCTATCTGGACAAGCTGGATCTTCACTTAGAAAGATATAGGCTAACTAAAGACAGTCAACATGTATTTGTTAAAGGCAAATCTTGCCTTGCAAATCTGATAGAATGTTTTGATGAGGTGACGGAATGGGTGGATAATGGTAGCGCAGTTGATGTAGTTTACATGGACTTTCAAAAGGCATTTGACAAAGTGCCACATGAGAGACTTGTTAGGGAATTGAAGGCCCACGGCGCAAAAAGGGAAGTGGCAGAGGTGGATCCACAACTGGCTGCGAGACGGAAAGTTGTAGTGTTGTAGTGAGCGGCTGTTTTTCAGATTGGAGGGAAGTGAGCAGTGGTGTGCCACAGGGATCGGTTTTGGGACCATTGCTCTTTGTAAGCTACATCAATGATCTGGACTTCGGTGTAGGGAATACAGTTTCCAAGTTTGCAGATGACACTAAGTTAGGAAGAATAGTAAATAGTGAGGAGGATAGTAGCCATCTGCAAGAGGATTTAGACAAATTGGTAAAGTGGGCAGACACATGGCAGATGAAGTTTAATGCAGAGAAGTGTGAGGTGATGCATTTTGGGAGAAGAAATGAAGGGAGGCAATATAGGCTAGATAGTACAATTTTAAATGGTGTGAAGGAACAGAGAGACCTGGGGATTTGTGTTAGTGACTCGATGAAGGTGGTCGGACAAGTAGCCAAGGCTGTTAAGAAGGTATAGGGGATACTAGGCTTTATAAATAGGGGTATGGAGTACAAAAGTCAGGAAGTGCTGACTAACCTCCATAAAACTTTGGTGTGGCCTCAGCTGGAATATTGTGTTCAATTATGGTCACCACACTACAGAAAGGATGTGAAGACATTGGAAAGGTTACAAAGAAGATTTACTAGGATGGTGCCAGGATTGAGGGACTTCAGCTAGGAGGAGAGGCTAGATAAGATAGGTTTATTCTCTCTGGAGCAGGGAAGATTGAGGGGAGACCTAATAGAGTTTTATAAGATCATGAGTGGTTTCGACAGGGCAAATAGAGAAAAACTATTTCCACTCGTGGGCGAATCTATGACTCGTGGTCACAAATTTAAAATAGTTTCAAGGCGAAGTAGAGGGGAGCTGAGGAGAATATTTTTCACTCAGCAAGTTGTTCGAATCTGGAATGCATTGCCTGAAAAGGTGGTGGAGGCTGATTCGATAACAACTTTTAAAAGGGAATTAGATCTTTAGTTAGGGAGAACAGGTCTATTAGGCTATGGGAAGCGGGCAGGGCAGTGGGATTGAATCGCTCTTTTCAAAGAGCTGGCACAGACTAGATGGGCCGAATGGCCGCCTTTTGTGCCGTAAAATTCTATGAATCTATTAACCTATGATTCTATTTTGGGGGCAGAACGGCTGAAGGCTCGCCAGCCAATGGTGGGAAGGGTGGTTTGGTCGTTGGATTGACAAGCTGAGCTGAGGTGGCGGGCAGGTAGGAAAGGGAGTAGCAGTTCTTTGATGTTGCGTGGGGCGAGTTTGTGGAGGGCTTAAATGTGAGGCATTATATCAAATTCAAAAAAATAGTTTTAGTACAGGATATTGCGGATCGTTTGTTAGCTTTCTGGGAAGCTATAGAGCAAGATGCTATTTTATTAATCAGAATAATCCTTGCATATTTTATTGCATTTGATAACGTCATCGACACATCTCCAATTGCTCCACAGAATGGGCTGTCGTGTGCTGCAGGAACGTGTGGAGTTACTGGGTAAATATACTAGAACATAAGCATCAGGAGGAGAGGTAGGCCATTCGGCCCCTCGAGCCTGTCCCGCCAATAAATAAGTTCATGTCTGATATTCTCACCCAACTCCACATGTCCCGCCTTATTCGCATATCCTTTTATCCGTTGATCGATAATAAATCTATAAATCCCAGGCTTCAATGTTTTCAAAGACTGAGCATCTAAAGATTTGGTGGTAAAGAATTCCATAATTTAACTAACCTCGGAGTGAACAATTATTTTGTCAACTCTGTGCGAAATTGCTGACTCCTAATTTTAAGTATATGACCCCAGGTTATAGTTTCTCCCCCCATGGGTCACTGTCTCCCACTGTCGATTCTGGCATGTCTCTTAGTAATCTTATACGATTCTATAAGGACACCTCTCAATCTGCCATATTCAAGAGAATGCAGGCCTAGATTAATCAACCTGTCTTCACAGCTGAACTCCTTCTTCCCAGGAACAAACCTAGGTGATGATTCCCTAGGAGAATTAATTAGTTACTTCATTCACAGTTTCATTTACTTGGTGATGTTCCAACGTATAACTCAAACAAAATTACACTTGAATAGAGCTCATAAATTGAAGCCATCAGTTACATGTGGAATTATGACATGATCGATTCCCAGCATTATTATTATTATTATTATTATTATTAATATTAATAGAGAATTTGATAAAGTAACTATCCTCTGAGTGAATAAGCATTTTGACAATTCACTACGAAAGGGCTGGCCTGCTAATTTGAAGACTGTGGTTATCATTTCGTCAACCATGGGAAATATTCTGCCACTGCCTACTCTATTTTGCCCCTTAATTTTCATATTGGCTTCGATACGATTCCCAATAATACTTCCATATTCTAGAGAGTATAGACCTAGAGTGCTCAACGTATCGTCACAGTTGAACCACCTTATCCCATGAAACAACCTCGTGGTGCACCCGTTTAAAGCGGTATTTCCTTTCTTAAATACGGAGGCCAAACCTGCACACAATGTTCTAGGTGCCGTCTCAGGAAAGGCCTCTTCAGTTGTAGCAACACTTCCCACCTCTTATGTTCTAACACTTTTGTAATTAACGCCAACATGCCTTTTGCACAAAACAGACACATCTGTATTCTTCTGTTCATTAGTAAAACTAAGATTTTCCTGCGCCTCCCTCCCTCCACAAACCTTTCACAATATGCTTTGCGTGTTAGATAAAATTTCAGCAAATCTATCTTTGCTATTCTATCAAGGCAATGCACGGACTTGCCTCCGGCTAACTGTCCGACCTGCTGTCTCCCTCTCAGACTGCCCGTCACTCTGTTAGCGGGCTCTGATCTGCTCCAATATCCCCATCCAATCTGCCTTACCATCGCTGGCCGGGCTTTCAGTCTCTCTGTCCGCACAATCTGGAACTCCATCCCACAATCGCTTTGCCTCACTTCCTCCCTTTCTTCCTTCAAGGTCGGTGTCAAGAATCTAATCCTCGACCGTGTCTCTGCATTACTAACATTCCCCCATTCTCCTACTCTGCTTTCCTCTGCTCCTATACCCCTCCACCACCATACACTGGTCGGGTACCGACCTAATTTTTCAGCTGCTTGTGAAGTTCTCCCAACGTGAAAGGCGCTCTATAAATGGTTTGGTGTTTATCAGAGGCTATGTTTGGTTAGAGCACTCGCTTTCCAAGCACGAGCACCAGAGGTGTGTTCGAATCCAGTCAGTTCAGTGGGAACCGCGGGCAAGTTTTGTTATTCCATACACACACACGCCTGATAATAATGCGTCTAAACAATTAAACTCGCTGATAAATAATATCGGCGATTTCAATCCATGACAGTTTTGGGGGGACACTGCTGTGCACAATCGGCTGCTGCGATGCGCCCACAGATACACAGTCCATTCATTTTGCAGTATATTCCGTGAAGCGCTTTGAGACGCCGATAAATTGTAAACAGCCAGTGTCACGAGGAAGGGGAGCGGGGCGCCGATTGGTCAGGGTGCAGGATTGATGCCACGTGATGGTGGTAGTATGCATATAAGGAAGTGCTGACTAACCTCTATAGGACTTTGGTGAGGCCTCAGCTGGAATACTGTGTTCAATTCTGGTCACCACACTACAGAAAGGATGTGAAGGCATTGGAAAGGGTACAACGAAGATTTACTAGGATGGTACCAGGATTGAGGGACTTCAGCTATGAGGAGAGGCTAGATAGGCTAGGGTTATTCTCTCTGGAGCAGAGAAGATTGAGGGGAGACCTAATAGAGGTTTATAAGATCATGAGGGGTTTCGACAGGGCAAATAGAGAAAAACTATTTCCACTAGTGGGTGAATCTGTGACTCGTGGTCACAGATTTAAAATAGTTTCAAGCCGCAGTAGAGGGGAGCTGAGGAGAAATTTTTTCACTCAGCGAGTTGTTCGAATCTGGAATGCATTGCCTGAAAAGGTGGTGGAGGCTGATTCGATAACAACTTTTAAAAGGGAATTAGATCTTTATTTAGGGAGAACAGGTCTATTAGGCTATGGGGAGCGGGCAGGGCAGTGGGATTGAATCGCTCTTTTCAAAGAGCCGGCACAGTCTAGATGGGCCGAATGGCCTCCTTTTGTGCCGTAAAATTCTATGATTCTATGATTCTATGAATCATAGAGCAGGAGGGAGTCATTGTGTTAGTGTTGCGGAGAGAAAGGACGAAGGGGGGTCAGTGTGAGGGCAACATGGAAGGCCAGTGTGAGGGCAACATGGAAGTACAGTGTGAGGGCAACATGGAAGGCCAGTGTGAGTGCAAAAGGACAGGTCAATGTGAGGCAAATAGGGAAAGTCCGTGTGCGGGCAATGGGGGGCCTCAGGGTGAGAAAGGGTTTCGACTCTGTCTATCTGTCCCTTTGTAAGATCCTTCCACTCATCTCCCCAGTGAGTGCGTGAGTGCGTGAGTGAGTGAGCAAGGCATTGAGTGAGTTGTAAAGACAATCGGAAAGCAGATATTGTTGGTGTTGTTGAAAAGTAAATTTTGACCAACTATGTTCCCCAAAAAAGAAGAAATATCCAGTTTTTCAATTGTTTCTTATGGGGCGATGTATTCATTTAACGTTGCTCCGCAAGGACGGGGATAATGGGAGAGCGAAGTTTGGTGCATCACAAAAGATGGAAGTAGAAAATCTAGCAAAGCATTTGAGGTTTATTTGTCATTTAAACCGTTGGTTCACACCGTCTAGCTTGTGTTGTAGAAAGATTTAAATCGATTGTACATTTTTCTGCAAATGTTATGCGCTCTGAGTAGCGACCCTGCGTATAAGGCGATGTATAAATACAAGGGATTGCTGTCTGTGGAATCCTGTGCTCTGTGGGCAGTGAGCTATTTGCTGTTAATCTGCTTGAAATAATAATAATAACAATAATAATAATAATCCTTGCGTGCTGGTGAGGGACCGGATGTGGTGGAAGAAGGATAGGTTAGGTTCGTACCTGACCCCAAACTGGCGCACGTTTTCGGAGTGTTTTAGTTGATATCGTTTGGCGTCATCTTCAATCCCAAACGATGTAAAAGCTACATAATGCGAACATGACATGGTTTCCATTTTCAAGTAGACAGTTGTGGACTGGAGATAATAAACGCAATAGCAACTGTCACTGGCGATGAGGAAAGCATTTACAATCAAGCTGTGTCAATAATAATTCTTTAATTTGCAAACTGGGATTTTAGCATCTTCTTGATCTCTTCTCTAAACTTGCTCTGTGTCAACACATAGATACAAGTTTTTGTACAGGAGCCCAGTAGCTGAAGCATGAATCCAATTTGTTGGACGATATACGGAGTGCTAATGTCTGTCGGTTTATTTTGGTAGTTTGTAACTGCCCATTTTAAAGAATGCACAACATTTGTCATCCACAAAAGTACAAAACTGCCGGATATAGCGAAGAGCAAAATGATGGATTTTCTCCGTTTCTCCATCTCGGGATCAGTCTGGTTATTCCCTCTGCTGTCACCCCGGATTCTCCTGCGGGCTCTGCTGGCCACTAAAATGTGTCTGATAGTCAGGGCGTTGACGAAGGCAATGAGAACGAATACTATTACAGGATTGAACACACGCAGCAACAAATCGAAAGATTTCCAGTACAGGGAAGTGTATATACTGGGTTTTATAATGCAGTACTTTGGTATATTATCCATAACAAGCGGAACATAAGCAAAATAAATCGGAATGCATTGCACACAGCTGAGCACACACATTGTTGTAATAACCAAACTGGCTGTTTTTACAGAGCAATATCTGTGCTTTATTTTCCGGCAACAAATAGCGACATAGCGATCAATGGTGAAGGCGGCTGTTAGCCACATGGAACATAGAATGATGGAGGTCAGCAGAACGTTTTTCAATCTGCACACTGCGGTATAGGACAAGAAGCTGAAGGGGAAATACATGTTGTTGATGCGGTTCAGTATCACATTGTTGATAATCGTCATTAGATCTGATCCGGCCATGGCCATCATATAGAGAGTGACGACTTTGGAGAGGCCACACCTTCCCTGGGAAAGCATTACAATTGCCAGCACATTAACTAGAAAAAGTGAAAGAAAAAATTGTGACAAAACTTGTGACATCAGTTTAATTGAGCTCTGATTAAAGAAAATTGATATCAATAACATCTAAGCCGAGGAGTAAACGCTCCGGAGTTGGTAGGTGATTCCATTCCATCCCCTACCTGATCCACCGTGTGGTCTTGGACTCTTGTCCAAATTAAAACATAACAGTCTCATGGCTGAGCAGGTTCGCGTCAAATCATTCGAATCATGTTCATGAATACAAGTTGCCACGTCACGTTTGAATGCACAAAGCTTTGTGACAATTGATATCAGATTTCCCAAGAGAGCAGAAGGTACAAGTGTATCCATATATATCTATATCTATATCTATATCTATAGACATATATATTGGTTTTGATGAATTCATATCCTCTTCAGAAAACAAATCTTTTTTTTTCCCCATGGTTGTTGTATACGTGTCGGTCAACACTGAGCTTCTGGACTCCACAACTTTCAACAACAAGCAAATATATAATAACCCTCACAGCTTCCTGTGAGGAAACATTCTATATTTCTCCGAGACTGACCGTTTAGCTGTTAAATGTGATGGCTTAAAACAGCATATCATCGTCTCTGTCCTGAAATATTTTACACCGGGCGTGATTATCTGCATGCAACGCGGCTCAGTCATCAAAATAATCCTGGGTTTGTATAACACAATAGCGTTAATGTCGTATCTTTCAATCAATGGCGAGGAGGTCCACTGTAACACAACAAGCATTGACATAGTGCTCTTCAGGCAGGCGACTAACAGACTGGAGGCAGCGAAATATATTCAGGGATTTAATACACAGCCCAAATATATAGATAAATTCACTTTGCTGTATATAATGTGAAGCGCTGTGAGACGCAATAATACTAATCTTAAGGATTAGCATTTAATATCGCGTATTTATCGTCTTCTCGACTGTGTCTCAAAGTGATTCCAATTCCCCTTTTCCAATGCCCTCCTCGCCTGTCTCCCCTCCTCCACAATACACAGAGTCGATTTCATTCAGAACTCTGCAACCCAAATTCTCACCCGCACCATACTTCGCTCCCCCATTATCCCAGTCCTTGTCAGACTTCACTGGCTGACTGTCCCGGAGAGGATCGACTTCAAGATCTTCATACTTGTCTTCAAATCTTTCTACTGCTCTGCACCCACCTACCTCTCTGATCTACTCGCTTTTCAAACCAGCTCCCGTTGCTTTCGCTCCACCGTGTCTGGCCTCCTCAATATCCCCCGAATCCTCTGCTCCAACCTCGTTGGCCGTGCGTAAACCCACCATGCCCAGAGGCTTTGGAATTCAGAATATACTTTCAAGTGAATTGACTGTATATTTGTGGGTGGAATGCGGCAGCCAGGAGCAGAACGCAGCAATGTCCCCACAAACAGTCCTGAATTCAAATGACCGATTTACTATAGTTTGTTTAGTCGTACAATTATCAGTCGTGTGGAGAATGGAAACTTGCCGAAAGTTGATCACTGACTTGGCTAGATAGTAAATGCTGGTCTCACGTTTTCAAGACGAGTGCTCTAAGCCACTGAGGTAAAGGACTCGACATCTAGAATACATGAAAAGCTGTATATCAAACGGAATTATTATTATTACTATTATTATCACTGTTGAATGGCGAGAATTTATCCAACGTTTTATACGGGCTCTACAACAGCTTACATTTACACAGGAAACTTCACAAGGGGTAGTTTCTCGGAGCACTTGTTAATAGAGGAGACTGACACTGAGCCACCGGGAGGTGAATGTGAACTTTGTCGAAAGAGAACGTCTTCGGGTGGGATTTCAGTGAAGGGGCAAACCGGAGTGATTGAGTGAGAGACTTTCAGAGATGCTGAGTTTACTGGCTGCAAACTATGCTCAACAGAATGGATCGATGGCACACGGATGTGAGCAGGAGGCTGGAGCCAGACGTCCAGATGTAAAGGTTGAAGGTGAATATTTCGCCGGGATCCACGTTTCAATGAATGATTTGCCAGGGCATCTCACATCCTGATTCTTTGGTGCACCAGGATCTCATTGATCTGAAATTACGCTACACCACTATCTCAACCGTTAGTTATCCAACGTTTCCGTCTCCTGCATTCCTGCGACGTCCCCCCGACATAAAAGGCGATCTATCAGTGTAATTTTGTTTTTGTTGTAGTACTTGGTTAACATTTTCGCAACAACTGTCCCCTCTGGATCAGCCTACAATATGTCAATTTCTTCTGTTACAAAACACGCACCATCCAAGAACTTTTTGAGAAGAAAATATCAACCTTTTCCTTCTCACGAAACTTGTGTCGCTCCAGGCGCCAACTTTGCACCTTAGAGAATCCACAACAGGCGTTCACAACTTGCATCATACCTCACTACCGAATCGTCAAGGTGGAAGTGCAGCTCCTAACGGCCTGGCCCCTCTTGACCTATCAACCTTCTCTTCTGCCATCGTTCACTGCTTTGTGCAACCGTCAAATATATATCTCAAAATTCACCTCATCTATCGCACCTCCAAGCACTCCTCCAACTTATTCCCCTCAAACTCTGCTTACAACACCTTGTACCTCCACAACCGATACCGTCTTGATCTACCTCTGCTAAACACTTCGCCCTCACTTTCTCCCTCAAACGGTGTCACCAAATCCATTGACTGAGAAAAAAATTACTGCCGATCAACTAACAATCGGGTTTTTACTTACTGCTGATATAAATATAGTTTGAGTGGAATACGGAAACTGGCCGAAAGTTTCGCACTGCTGGGCATCGAACCATGGATCTCTTTCATACGAGCTGAGTGCTCTAACAACTTAGCTACTGGTTCTTCGAAATAAAACACTTTTCATGCAGTGGTTTTCTCTAGCGGAGGACACCACTTATCAAACGCAACGATTACTAGCATTCCATTTCATGTAAGTATTCATAATATATTACTTCATAACATATTATTTTCTGAAATGCAACTATTTATCTTGTGTTTGAAAAAATCAATACTTCCTGGTTTCTCCATCGCCCAAGATAGTTTACTCCATACATTTACCGTTCGGTCTCTGGAACAGTGTTCGCGCAGATTAAATTTGAATTCAACCCCCGGCGTTTAATAGCAGGATGTCACCCCTGGTCTTACGATTTTCGTCATTTTACAAACCGTCTTTACAATTTGTCAAACTGAATCAGACGTTACTTCAAACTTTCCAACTCAATAGATTATAGATAAATTGTATAATAGTAATAATCATTGCATTTGAAACAGCGCTTTTCACTTCTTCTCGACGTCCGAAAGAGATTCACCGAATATACTACAAAGTGGATTGTCTGTATATATTTGTGAGCGAATAGCAACCAATTGAGCACAGCAGTGTCCCGCAAACAGTCGTCGATTTAAATGACCAGTTCTACAATTGTGCTATTTTTTGGGCGGAGGAATTATTATTAGGCGTGTGGGGTAAGGAAGCTTGCCCAAGGCTTTGCCCTGACCTGCCTGCATTCGAACACAGATCTCCCCAGCTTGGTCTCCCCAGCTTGCAAACCAAGTGCCCTAACCACTGAGCCACAGGAGCTCCAAAAGAGGTAACCAAGAGGTTCTCTTCGAGTAACCACTCCGGCCCTTAAAGCATGAGAGAAAGATGATGAAAGAGACAAAAGGGGAAGGAATCTGGTGTCTGTATGTATTACCAGGTGCACCAATAGCTGCGAGAATTGGATAGTAAATAGCTTCAACGTCAAGAATTTCTGGATTCCCCATGTTTGAGTGAGCAAAGTGTGCCTATCGTTGTGAGACACAAGCTCTCCGACAATCAGAAGGTACAGGTAAACGCATTACTATTTATAGAGAATATACTTGGCTCTGGAGACACCAAGGTAAATTATGTCATTGTCATTTTCATTAACCACGCTTGTTTGAACACAGCATCTAAAATAGTACCAAAGAATAAGCCTTCAGTTTAATGTAGCACTTTCTCACATCAACATTACACCTTACAGTGCTTCATTCGCACATTGTGCTGTGAAATTAAATTAAATTATTTTTCTTGAGCGACCTGCGATCCATCACAGGTTTCCCACGAATAGTCGGAGATTTATTGATTAATTTGTTAGTACTATTTATTAATCAACCTTTCCTCCCTTATGCAATCCTACAATCGACTAACGTATGCTTGTTGCGTACTGTTAGCTAAACACTTGCGTTTATTGTAAGGAAACTTGATGGATAATCAAACCCAGTTCTCTGGCTTGCGTGAAGAGTGTTTCAATTATAGAGCTGTGGGATTCAATACATAATTTGGAGAAGCAAGCAGAACATAAACAACTTGTAGCACACGGGGATGACATAAAGATGGAGAAAGAAAGGGCATGGTGGATGGATAGATATAGATTTCTCTGAAGTTTCGGTGTTCATTCGCTATAAGTGCGGCCAACATTGGTGGAAACGGAATCTCGATCCACTGCAAAAGGCCGGAGGCAATCCAATCCATAGAAATATAGAATAACGTCAGAGAATGTAGTTATTTGGAAAGGGGTGCGAGGAGGTGTATTTGGAAAGTGAAGAATGCCTCGTTGAGTTGGCAATCAGACAAATTGAGGACATGGAGGAAAACAATGAAATGTATGCACAACAGTGCAGCCTCATCCCATCCTTTAATATTGCAAAGCTGTTCTGTCACTCAACTCTAATTAGCCACCCTCTCTATTATCCCTTAAATAACTCATACCTATTCACTAATAGAAACACCGGGAATCTACGGGAACATACAGTGGTCAGCCAGCATCTGTAAACAAAAGAAACCGAGTTAGCATTTCGGATACGTGATATTGCGTCAGAATTGTGGCAAATTAGAAGCGAGAGGATTTTGAGGAATCAAATATGTTTTGGGTGTCAGGACACCGAAAGCAACGTGGACAATTGTGGAGAGGACAGAAGATGATGGTTAGGGAGATGTTTGTGTTGTGAAAAAACGGCAAGTGGTGGGGTGGAGAGTGGGTGGGTTGTAACATCAAATTAGAGAAGAACTGCTGAAAATGCAAAACAAAAATGTGGGAGAAATTTCAACATATCAGGAAGACAAGCGAGAGAAAATGTGTTTCTCGAAACGGTTGATGTCAGAATGAGCACTGAAGAGGAGGTGAGGACAGTGAGCTATTATGGTCTGAAATTGCTTATGTCAATATTTGAGATGAGAGCGCTGTATATATCTATCCACTCGAGTGCTGAAGAAGTGAGCAGCTTCAGCACCAACAGCATTTTGGGGCAGAAGGTTCCAAATATCTAATTACTTTGTGTGAATAGCTACCTACCATTTTAATTCCTGTGTGGGCTGGCTATAATTTTGAGATAGGTTTGCAAAATCTAAACCAATGTCCACTCAGCACTCAAATCTCAATGGAATAGAGACGTGTTTCATAATTTATCCCTATAACCTCGGTAATTATTCTGGTGTTTATTGGATATCCCCACACCAGAGCCAATATGTTCTTCGCGAGGAACGATAACTATAACTGAACTATAAGACCTCGAGTGTATCCAACGTTCACCGTAGTATTCAAACATAATTTTCACTACTTTACATTCCGTTTTGTTTAAGTGGAAGGGCAACATGACACTTATCTTGTTAGTAACATTCTCTAATTCTGATCACGTTTGAGAGATTTGTGTACGTAGACACCCAAATGCCTTTGATCTTGTACGTGTCATGAATTTTCACAAAGTTCAAAATATTTTGTATTTCTATTTTTGGATACGTAGTGCATATGAGCTGCTCTCCACATTGAATTCATTTCCCACGGTTTCGCCCATTCAATTGATCTATCTAATACACTTTATGTGCTCTCATCTTCGCGATACACCATGGCACCTGGCAAACACTGTCAATTGCAATTTTACCTCAGATTCCCAGCTCTTTGTCGTTTGCTACTACATAGCGGTGTGGAAACATGTCCATTTCTTTTAGTAGCCCAAAGCGACGTCAATGATAGATGCTCTGTGATTCACCATCATTGTGGATTCGTCGAATGTTAAAAGTACAAATTTTAATATTCACACATCAACCCCATATTTCACAAAGTCTTGCAGATTCTCTGTCATCACGTTCGTTTTTGTCCAGACAGTTGTCGCATTGGAGAGAATATAGTAATGCAAGATAAGATTTATTCTGTCGTTAAAGATTCAGTAAAGATTTTCGGTGCACGACAATTCGTCAGAACTGAAAACCTGAATTGAGTTATGAGAAAGTATAGTGATTCTGTTAGATTGATTCAAATTGGTAAAATGTTGATAATGAAGACTATCATGAAATTGTGAATCAATCATTAAATGTTTCAATTATGTAGCTCCTATCAAATCGAAAGTACGTCCCAAGGCGCTGTAAATTTAGGTAGGGACACGATCAGGTGGGTGGTGAAGGCGGTAGGTTTTGTTCGGGGCAGGACGAAAAAGAATACGAAAAGTGACTGTATATTTGTGGATGAAATGCGACAGCCAAATTGCGCACAGCAGTGTCCCACAAACAGTCAAAGAAGTGGAAAGGATGGCCAGGAGAGGGGTCGGAGCATGGGGAAGGAGACCAGGAAACCCGACTGTAAATTTGTGGACGAAATATTCGCTTGTTACTTCAAGTATCTTGGATTATCATCAGTAAATAAGTGCATTCCAATTACCATCAAGGCTGTCAGAATTCATGTCCATGACGAGCGGGATGGTAGACGCCGTGTACTGGTATAATAGTGGGTGGAGGGCAGGAAGCATTGAAAGGCAGTCCAAAGAACAATTGAACGGTACTGTGTTGAGAAGTTATGTAAAGTTGGGAGGAGTGATAATGAGACTAATGGAATACAGATCCAAATTTTGAGGTCTAAAAGCCTGACGATCTCATCGGCGATCAGCGAGTTTGACGTGGAGCAGGCCATGTGATGCTGAGTGAACAGCGTCGATAGGTTGTTATACGGCTACCAGCCTATGTCAAGCACTGTTTCTCCTCTGTAAAGCTATGTTGACTCTGCCTTGTCATGTGGTGGTCTGACAAGTACCACTTATGTCAGGAAGGCGCAAGGTTTGAATGGATTTGAAGGCAAGGACGGTATTCAACTGTATCCTATGAGGGATGGGGAGGCATTAGCAAGGACGTGGGATGGTGTGGACACAGAGCCTTTTGCTAAAAAAAAAAGAAACGAATAAACGTCAGTGTTGAATATGTTCAAGGACTGAGCATGTAAAGCCTTTTGTGAGAATCGCATAAATTAACTGTCCACTGACTGAAAAAGCGCTTGCTGAACACTGCGCGAGAAAGCTGACCCCGAATCCTAAAACTATGACAAGATAGTAATAGTTACTCCAACCAGTGCAAACAGTACTTAACTCTGTTATAAGACATAGATTAGTCAACCTGTGATCACATCTCATTCTCCGCATCCCGGTTACAAATCCAGTGAATACATGCTTCGCTCCCTCTAAGGCGACCACATCCTTTCTTAACTAAATCGACAAAAGCTGCACACTTTATTCTCGGTGCGATCTCATCAGGGCATCATACAGCTGCAGCAAAACCTGCCTACTCTTATATTCTAGCAATTTTGTAATGCACGCAAACATGTTATTAGCCTTCCTAGTTGTTTTCTGTACCTGTAAACAAACGTTTTGCGACTGTTGTACAAGTTCACCCAAATCCCGCTAAGCATGAGCGTTATCCAGCCACCCGCTTTCCAGAAACTAATCCACTTTTGGATTTTTTAAAATCTTGGTGATAGCTTCACGCTTCCCAACTTTAGATTCAATCTGCCACATTCTTGGCCACTCACACAGCCTATCCATATCCCATTGCATTTTGTTTGTGTCATCCTCGGACCTTTCACTTCCGCCTATCTTTTCATCCTCCACTAATTTCGATATTATTAAGTTGTGAGCCCTCGCCCGGATCATTGATATAGACGTTAAATATTTGAGGTCCATGCACTGATCCTTTTATTGCTCCACTAACCACACCCTGCGAATATAAGAAGGACCCGTTTATCTCCACTCTCCACTCTACTTGCCGTTAGCCATTTGTTATATCATGTATTACTTCAATAAAGGTTGAAGTCCGAGAAATGGTTTTTGAAAATTTGTTCAGCATGTGCTCATAAGTACAGGCGAAAACGTTTGAAAGCAGTTTCATTGTGTTGCTCTAAGTGATTCTGAACTAAAAAAAGGAAAGGAGCGTAGCTATAGCGGGGGAGACCAACCACAGTGTGCACATGGTGTTTTGTGCAGACAAGTTGTTTCTCTCCCTTTTGCTCAAGGTTGCTGATCATGTCTGTGTTGTGGATAGATTGTTTTATGCCTGATTGGAACTAACTAAAAGTCCTACGGCATTCACATGAAGTTCGGGTGAACCTTTTGTATTTGAGAACGTGATCATGGCCTGATTGGATCTTTGCACTCAGCTCTGCTTCTGCTTGCAGTTTACACCCAGCCATATCAGTACTATCCAGTAAACATTAAACTATTAGTCCCTATCAAGTACATAATTTGAGCTACGTGGCCTAATCCAACAGGCATCTAATTTCGTATAATTTGAAATCAATCGGAAGATTATACTTTCGAAATCTAATCTGACTCTTGGTACCAATCCTGGGGATTATATATGTTACGAAGATAGTATATTGTAAAATAGTAACTCGTGCTTTCTTTGACAAACTTATTGCGGCATGCAACGTCCCCGAGTGCGCTTCACTCACCAAATTTTGGTTAACAGCCGAGGTTATCATGGTTAGCAGTCGATGTTAACAGCCAGCTGGAGGATGGGGATTAGGTCAGCAATCTTGCCGTTATAAGATCCACAATTGCAATTATAGTACCACTGTATGATTAGCAAATTGCCAAAGTCTAACTTCAAAATGTTCGAGTTGCTGTTTTGAATAATATGTCAGAGAAGGCACTGCTGGGATTTGAACCCAGGATCTCCTGTTTACGGGACAGGTGCTTTTACCAACTAAGACACAACGCCACGGAGTACAAGACTATTATATCTTCAGGGAATAAAAATGTCCTGTCAGGGTTATCAATAACAATACTTATTTTTGATACATACTTCTGTACGTTAGGCAGACGTCTCACAAAAATTACTGAGGGTCGTATTTCCAGAACATTGTCTTTGTGTTTTAATGGATAGGTTTTTTTTGGACTGATGCAATTGTCGATAGATCGTTATGTCTGAGAAGCAAATGAACAGCAAGGACTTTTCATTTGCCAAAAGTACGATTCCTTTTTAGACAAAAAAATTAAACAGATGAAGGAGGCAAAACTGGAAAAGCACAATAGATTTGTATGCAACTCAGCAGTACAGCAGTCCCTATGGAATTCCATCTCCCAATCCCTCCGTCTCGTTTCTTCCCTTTCCTCTTTCAAGGCCGGTTTGAAGACTTTCCTCTTCGACCGTGCCTTCTGTTCCACCCCGAATTCTTCGACCTCCCCTACTTGTTTGAACCGTTCCCGTATACTCCTCTCCCAGCTCGGGTCACACGCCTCCTGTGCGGCGCCTTGGGACGTCCTCCCGACGTGAAAGGCGCTTTATAAGTGTAATTTGTTGTTGTTGTTGTTACAGCATTTTACTCCTGTTCAACTATTTGTCCCTTATTCAAATTCAGCCTTCTCGTCAAATGGAGTGGAATACCACAATTTACTGCAACTCATTCTGAACAATAGACAGTATAACGGCCTGCTAGCTTAGTCGGTAAAGTATGAGACTGTTAATATCAGGTTGTGGGTTCCAGCCCCACGTTGTGCGATGGATTTTTAAAGGTATGCATTGGAGGCCATTCTATGTTTAAGATTATGAGGAGATATACCATCGCTTGCGCAAACATAAGCGCACAAACTTACTTTCAATTGAGGCAAACCTTTTATGACATTTTGAAAAACAAAACACAATTGATGGAGGATACATTGATGGAACGTATTCATACAACTAGCAACGAGCTTCTGCGAATTATTTAGAAAAGAAATATACCTTGTACATATATTGTATATCATCTGTATCGGTACGAAGGGTTTCTCCTACAAACTGCATTGTAAATTCACTTTCCATTATTGGTTGCGAAGCGAGTTGAGACGTCACGTTTACTTAGATTGAAATGCTCAGTCAACATTTGATTCTCTGTTTATTCACAATCAGGTCAAAGTGGTAGCTCATACCAAAATTAGTAAAACAATTATGATGTTTAGTTTGTCCCTACGTTGTTTTGGAATTCATATTTATAAAGAAAAATACTACTAATAAAGGAAAATATCAATTGAACAGGCGCAGTGCTGAACTTCAGTAAAGTTTGACCAATGACAGTGTATGTCTTGGTGTACTTGCTGGGAGAAACCCTTTGTACGGATACCGATGATATGCGAAATATGTACAAGGTATGATTAATTACTAACTCGCAGAAGCTCTTTTCTGGTTTCTGAATATGTTGCATCAATGTTTTCTTCAGCAAGTCTACAGCGACAGCATCCTATCTTACCCACAACGCCACAGAGAAATTGGCAACGGACAGTTTGAAGCTTGACAATTTTTCAGTCAATTAATGTTTTATTTGTACACATTTATTTAAAACAAGCTAGGCTTGATGTGCGTTTATCCGATCTTCACCTTCTAGTTACACATTTCTCTACATATTTCTGTCGTGAGTCGGTGAAGAAATTCCTCTAGCACACGTAATGCTGCAGGTTTGAAACTTGCTGGACACATTTATCCGTTACACTCAATAGAAAATCTAATAAATGTCCACATGAAACCTCTCCAATAAGTACGGTGACGTGCAAAAGAGTTTTAAAAAAGTGAACCCAGTAACAGAAAGTATTTTACAAAACCAATTCATGTTGTACGAAGTATTCGTCTGGCAGGAAAGTTAATTGACGTGTGTGGACGTTAGTTTGCTGAATTGGTTATTTTCATAATATTGATTTAGAAACTTTATTTTCTCTCATTTACTATTACGTATGTTTGATGTGATGTGCAGGTGTATTGGGTTGGTTATACATTTATTTATTTGATCTAAGCTTAGTGCTTAGAGCACTCGCCTTACAAGCGAAAGCCTAGTTTCGATTCCAGGCAAGAAACATGACCAACAATTCCAAAATGCTGATGGTGAGGCAAATTAAACTGATTAAAAATTAATTTGTCAGTTAGAACATTTCCGCACATTGATAATTTTTTAACATAATGCACTCAAATGTTAAAACTGGGTAAAATGTATGTGCCTTTGGAAAACAAATGAGGGAGCATCATTTTCCGCGACTGAAAAACGGTTGGGATTGTAAGACTCTGATTAGAATTTTACAGAGAAAACAAATTTTAAAGTCAGTATTTTGTACAAATAATGTATCAACAACTTGCAGTTGCTTAGCAGCACTCATGCAAATGGGCGCATTTACTGGAAAGTACAACATGATTTGAACTTCAGAAACAAGGGCTGTGGAAGTAGAATGATCACATTCTACTATTTCTGATTACATGCCAATGTCAGATCAGGACATTGAATCAATAAATTTACTTTGCAGTAATCTGAACCATCCTTAGGTTTCCTAAAAAACAAAATCTCCGCATCCGACCATTCTTAATTTCGCCAATGGGAAGACAAGGTAAGAACATAAATTTTGACTAAATTTCTGCTCCTCATAATAAAATTAAATTCTACACGTGAGACTCCCGAAAATGAATGAGAGTTGAAGATCGATTGTTCCAAAATTCACATCATAATTTGGCAATAGATACTGTCGAAGAGTCAATATTACGAAAACAATTCTGGCTCTGTGTATCTATCTGAGAGATGTTGCCAGTGGGTGTGGCGTTGGGGAGGCTGACCAACAGAAAAATTTAACCTGCGTTTTTATGTGAAGAACATTGATATTGAAGGGAGGAAGCTGCAGAGATTTTGCCCCAATTGGTTGACAACACTAAAACGTATATTGGGCAGAATGTTATAAGGTGTGGGGCGGGTGGGTTTGGGGGGTGGGGCGGTGGGGTGGGCGGTGTTGGGGTCGACTACTGTCTGGCTGAGTGAACGGCGGGACCTGTTAATGGTAATGATGTTTCAGCGATCGGTTGGAAAAATATCATAGCGTGACTTTGGTGAAGGTGTGAGTAACTTGGACTCAATCCCCTAAAACAGATGGAACCGATGCAGCAGGGCTAGGAAGGGGGGCGCTAAGCCAGGCCAGACATGGCAACATGCGTTTGTATAAAGCTGTCTAGATGGTGCCGCAAATCAAATACACTGCACAACCTATTGTCTAATCAGTTATGTTCTGGGACTGCATTTTCTCATTGTTGCGTCAGTGAATGTATACATTTTAAGGGATATTTAGCTGCTCTTTTCAATTCCTCTCTGAATTTCGCCAGGGTCACAGCGTAAATACCCGTGTTTGTGCAGCTGCTTAGCAGTGATAGCATGCATCCCATTTGATACAGAACATAGACCGGATCATTATAGCCTGAATATGAAAAATATTTGGCAATTTGTCTATACAAGTAATATCCTATGTAGGTCATCCATAAAAGTATAAAACTTCCTGATATTGCGAACAGAATAACGATGGATTTTCTCCTGTTGACAATCTCTGGGTCATTACTGATTTCAGTGTTGTTGGTGATCAGTCTCCTGCGGACTCTATTTGCTGCCAAGATGTGTCTAATGGTCAGAATATTGAACAGTAAAATCAGAAAGAAGGAAACACACGGGGTTAATATGGTGTAAGACCAAGAATAAACTTCCCAGGCAAGTGAATCGTAGTAACTTTCCTTTGTCTTACAGAACCAAGGTAAATTATTAATTATATACCAAGGCTCATAAGTAAAGTACCAGGGAATGTTTCTAAAGCAGCCGAGAGCGCAAACTGTTCCTATAACCACAGCCGCTGTTCTCTCGGTGCAATATATTATTTTCAGCCTCTGACAGCAGATGGCAACAAAGCGATCAAAAGTGAAGACCACTGTGAGCCAAACAGAGCAGTCAGTAGCAGCACAAAGCAGACTAGTTCCTATTGAACACACAGGAGTCAGGTCCAGGAAACAAACTGGGAAATAAAGATAATTCAGTCGAGTCAATATCACATTGCTGACGATACGCAGTAGATCGGCCGATGACATGGACACCAGGTAGCGAATGATGCATCTGGAGAGACCACACTTTCCCCGGGAGAGGATCACAATGCAAATTATGTTGACTGTAGGGAGGAAGGAATATAAAAGTCAGCTAATATCCAGTTTTCCACAAAATCATGAATCTAACTTGAACGGATAAACAATTGAAAAGCCATCCATATAAATAATTCAATAATTAACTTTCAATGATAGAATAAATCAGTTGACCATTTATAAGCATCCCTTGCTCAGGTACGTAATCGATAATATGTTAGCAAACTCATCCTGCTTATCGATCAACAACATGCCGGTTACTAACCGAACGAAAAAAAACTATTGTGGAAGAAATTCAGTTCACATTATTTCTACAAATACACAACGCAAGTTATAGCCCACGTTCGTGCACTGAACAAACATGCTTCCTCACTGCAAAGAAGAGCTAAGTGAGTGTTGTATTTTTCTGAGGAGCAGTGATTCAGCTGAAATACTCCACCGACGTTATGTCTGATTTCTCACTTACATATACTTCAGCATTATACAAACATGATAATTTATTCTACAGCTACGGAATATACCTGCGACATACGAAGTCATTAGGTCTAACAGGATGTCCAGTGAATATATTCGAGAATTTGTCCTGATTGTGCAATGTTGTTTTGTCAAATACGTTCAATATTTTTTCAAATATAAAAACGAGAACTACGCCAACAAAATTAAGTATCAGCGGCTGAGACAACAAGAACAACATTGCATTAATCAGAGCGTCTTTCTCGTCGGGCGTTCTTCCCAAGACGCTCAAGGATGAGGTCGGGAATCGAGCAAGGGATGGGGACAGGGTGATGGCGGGAGAGAGTTGGTAGGCGAGGCAGGGAGATGGGAGGACGCCAGAAGGCACGAGCGAAGAGGAGGGCTTTCAGATCGGCCTTCAAGGAGGCGAGGGCGGGAGCGAGTTGAAGGGAGTGTGGCATGAAGTTCCAGAGCGTGGGGTGCAGAAAACTGAATTCCCGGCCACCGATGGTTTGGTGGGATTTTGCGGGGAACATGGAGCAGACCGGAGCCCGCTGACATGAGCCTGCTGAACGGAGCATGCTGGCAAGACTATGGGTGACAGCAGGAGAGATAAGAGGGGCAGGACCATGAAAGGCCTCGAAAGTGATGAAGAGGATCTTGAGTTGGATCCTCTTGGAAATGCGGAGCCAATAGAGCCGTGCGAATGTGGCAGTGACATGTTTTCCGAGTACTATGCGGGAGAGTACACGAGCTGCAGATTTCTGGATTATCTGCGCATTATGAAGGGAACAGCGAGGAGGAGGAGGGATTATCCATTGTCAAATCTTGATGCATATATAGGGATTTTGGAAGCCTGAGGGATGAGGCATTGGCGGACTCTGGCAATGTAGGAATAGTGAACGCCATTCACTATAATAGAGCTTTTGCTGGGTATTCATCAGTTAATTATAATTTTTCTGTTATTGTTTGACTTTGCCCGTGTAACGAAGGAAAGTTGATTTTCAAACATTAGATTTTGTTTAATTACGATATTGTGTCTAGTCCTAATCCCCATTTTATTCCACTGAAAAAAGGATGAAAGTTATAAGACTGCTTGGTTGGTATAATAAACGGTTGCACACTCTCATTTTCCTACCATATTCCAAACTAATGTATCATGAATTTCCTCTGAATACCAGAAAAGTGGAAATTCCATTTATCATATTACAGTTGAAAATTAACCAACATGAGAGAATATATTCGATCAAGTTCTACATTTATTCTATCACATAGCGTTTTTCAACACTCATAATTTTCCACTTTTTTAAATTAAGTTTTGGTTTAACATCTAGTCGTCTGTTAGTTTACATGTTCTTTTAAATTATTTGCTAAACAGTTAAGATTTCCCCAAGAAATGCACACTCTCAAATCCTACGAAACTTAAATATATCTAAGCTCAAGTACAATCCATGTCGCTCCATATCAGGCTACATCATAAACTTGAATAACGTCTCAGTATTTGTTCTGAATCATGGAAGTTTCACATACGGATTCTGTGAGGACATACAACAGCAGCAGCAACACAATTACACATCTACAGCGCCTTTTCCTTCGCGAGGATTTCCCAAGTCATGGACATACCTGGAACACCAATAGCTGCTAGAATAGGATAATAAATATACATTATCTGGAATATTGTGTCTGATTGATACACCTTCTCTGAAACGCTGTGATATCTCTTCATGGTGGAATCAATGGGGTTGACTGAAAGTAGCGTGTCAGAAAGTGTCAGATTTATACCAGCTGGAAGTCCCAGAAGCAACAATTCCCAACACTTATCCTTTACCTACCTCATTTAGATTATTGCCGGTTGATTTAGCACACCTTGCTAGGGGAATGGGGATGGGGGGAGGGAGGGGGTAAACAGGATAGAAGAGGCGTCAACAAGTTGAAGTCAATCCTCCGTGGTGATCTCGGTCATCTACTTGCTCAGCCAAGCATTCCCCTGCAGTTCATCAAGGCACTGAGAAAAACAGAGCAGTGTCCATGACTCACAGTTATGAATGGGAGGGAGAATAAGATACTGGCATCTGGGATAATTACAATTCAAATCAATGGCAAGCCTTAATTTCCGTGCTTTGTCATGCCAACTGTTAAACAAACTCAAAATCATAGGTTGGTTCTGACCAACATGTAATGAACATTTGAGGTGTAACTGCAGGAGGTATTCGCAGAAATGTCTGTCAAGTTTCCTGCTGTTTATCTAGAGAGGAACAATAACAGTTTTGAATTGACAAAATCTTTATCTCACTCTACGTAAAAGTTATGATTCTATTTAACTATTTCTAAAACTACAATATTAATAAATGTAATAATACTACCACTTGACACAGGACTTCAAACGGATGGTGGCAAGCCGTTCATAAAAGTATATACTATCAATTCGATTCACTGTGTGCTTTTTGAGACAAATCGCGGCAGCCAATTGTGCACAGCAATATATTGCGTAAAGTTCAGATTCCTGACTCAAAACAACAATGTTGGATTTATTGGCTGACAAAGTGTCAATCCTGGAAACTAGGCACGTCAGGTAGTTCCTCAGTATGCCTGGTGGTTATTATTGGATGCATTTGCTGTTTAATTTGATTCTACAATTGAAACATTGGTTTGAATGGAAGCACGCATCTGCTGGCATTGGTTAAATTAGTTGAGTTCAGCAGAGCTTCGATTCAATTTTCATTTACATTCTAAATATTAATTGCAAAACAGAAGAGAATAACTGAATATCATGATTGTTTTACTATTTTTAATGCCACATCCAAGCATGTCACTGTGCCATCTCAAAGTGTTTCACATTCTATAAATACAATCTTTATATGTTTCACAGTAAATATTGTACGTTATGATGTATTTGCCGTTCAAAACTTTGCTTGAATATAGATGACATGTAAAATTTGTACAATTTTGTTTTTTAAATGTAGAAATGTAATATATATGCGTGAAATATATAACTCGACAACCTCTCCTTGCAGGGAGGTTGTCGAGTTTTGTGGGGGGGGCTTTAAACTAATCCCGGGGGGTGAGGGTGGGAAACTGATCAGTAGTTCAAATAAGGGAGGAGTAATAAAGAGGACAGGGGTAAAGGTAAGACGGGAGAAAAATGCAGAGGAAGTAATTTGTGCCTTAGAGTGCATGTATGTAAATGCACGAAGTTTGAGAAATAAAATTGGTGAGCTGCAGGCTCAGGTTGCTGCGAGGCGATATGATGTTATAGCAGTAACAGAGACTTGGCTCCAGCATGGGCAGGAATGGGAGTTGAACATTCCTGGTTATAATGTATTCAGGAGGGATAGAGAAGGGAGAAAAGGGGGCGGGGTGGCAATTTTAGTTAAGGACTCAGTGACTGCCTTAGAAAGGAACGAGGTGGAAGAAGGACTAAAAACCGAATCTATCTGGTTAGAAATGAGGAATAAAAAAGGTGCAGTTACACTGTTAGGGGTATACTATAGACCACCAAATAGTGGGGAGGAGATAGACAAGCAGATCTGCAAGCGTATCACGGAGAAATGCAGAGCTAATAGAGTAGTGATAATGGGTGACTTCAACTATCCCAACATAGACTGGCAGAATAGTAGAGTAAAGGGCAAGGAGGGAGAAGAATTCCTGAAGTGTGTGCAGGACAACTTTCTTGATCAGTATGTTTCCAGTCCAACGAGAAAAGAAGCATTGCTGGATCTAGTTTTGGGAAATGAGGTAGGGCAAGTTCAACAGGTTTCTGTAGGTGAGCATCTAGGGAATAGTGACCACAATATCGTTAGATTCAGAATAATTATGGAAAGGGATAAGGAACGATCACAGGTGAGGACACTCAACTGGAATAGTGCTAATTTCAATGAGTTGAGGTGGGACCTAGCCAAGGTGGATTGGAAAGAAAAATGGGCAGGTAAGACAACTAACGAGCAGTGGGCAGCGTTCAAAGAGGAGATAGTTCAGGCACAGGTCAAAAGCATCCCCACAAAGGTGAAATGTAAGGCATCCAAACCTCCCTGGATGACTAAGGAAATCGGGGCCAAAATCAAACAAAAAAAAGAGGCTTATGATAAGTGTCAGGCTCAAAATTCAGAAGGGAACAAAGCAGAATATAGGAAGTGTAGGATAGAACTAAAAAAGGAAGTTAGAGGTGCAAAGAGACTGCATGAAAAACAATTAGCGAGTAAGATTAAGGGGAACCCTAAGGTTTTTTACCAACATATTAAGAGTAAAAGGTTGGTCAAGGATAGGGTGGGGCCAATTAGGGTCAGTCTAACGTCGGTAGTGGGCAAACTTCTAGAGTCCATAATCAGGGACAAGGTAGATCTTCACTTAGAAAGATATAGGCTAATAAAGGACAGTCAACATGGATTTGTTAAAGGCAAATCTTGCCTTACAAATCTGATAGAATTTTTTGATGAGGTAACGGAATGGGTGGATAATGGTAGCGCAGTTGATGTAGTTTACATGGACTTTCAAAAGGCATTTGACAAAGTGCCACGTGAGAGACGTATTTGGAAATTAAAGGCCCATGGCGTAAAAGGGACAGTGGCAGCGTGGATCCACAACTGGCTGCGAGACAGAAAGCAGAGAGTTGTAGTGAGCGGCTGTTTTTCAGACTGGAGGGAAGTGAGCAGTGGTGTGCCACAGGGATCGGTTTTGGGACCATTGCTGTTTGTAATCTACATCAATGATCTGGACTTGGGTGTACGGAGTACAGTTTCCAAGTTTGCAGATGACACCAAGTTAGGGAGAATAGTAAATAGTGAGGAGGATAGTAGCCATCTGCAAGAGGATACAGACAAATTGGTAAAGTGGGCAGACACATGGCAGATGAAGTTTAATGCAGAGAAGCGTGAGGTGATGCATTTTGGGAGACGAAATGAAGGGAGGCAATATAGGCTAGATAGTACAATTTTAAATGGTGTGAAGGAACAGAGAGACCTGGTGATTTGTGTTAGTGACTCGTTGAAGGTGGCAGGACAGGAAGACAAGGCTGTTAAGAAAGCATATGGGATACTAGGCTTTATAAATAGGGGTATAGAGTACAAAAGTCAGGAAGTGCTGACTAACCTCCATAAGACTTTGGTGAGGCCTCAGCTGGAATACTGTGTTCAATTCTGGTCACCACACTACAGAAAGGATGTGAAGGCATTGGAAAGAGTACAAAGAAGATTTACTAGGATGGTGCCAGGATTGAGGGACTTCAGCTATGAGGAGAGGCTAGATAGGCTAGGGTCTGGAGCAGAGAAGATTGAGGGGAGACCTAATAGAGGTTTAAAAGATCATGAGGGGTTTCGACAGGGCAAATAGAGAAAAACTATTTCCACTCGTGGGCGAATCTGTGTCTCGTGGTCACAGATTTAAAATAGTTTCAAGGCGAAGTAGAGGGGATCTGAGGAGAATTTTTTTCACCCAGCGAGTTGTTCGAATCTGGAAAGCATTGCCTGAAAGGGTGGTGGAGGCTGTTTCGATAACAAATTTTAAAAGGTAATTAGATCTTTAATTATGGAGAACAGGTCTATTAGGCTATGGGGAGCGGGCAGGGCAGTGGGATTGAATCGCTCTTTTCAAAGAGCCGTCACAGACTAGATGGGCCGAATGGCCTCCTTTTGTGCCGTAAAATTCTATGAATCTATGAAAAAAAAAGGGGGAAGAGTTAGTGTTGCAGCCGAAGGCGCAGTCGAACAGAAAGGCCTTGACACCGGCCTTGAAGGAGGAAAAGGATGAAGCGAGGTGGTGCGAGGGGCTGCGGGATGTAGTTCTACATTGGGAGCAGAGAGGCTGAAAGCCCGGCCGCCGATGGTTGGGCAGTTAGGGCGGTGGACGTAGAGCAGGCAGTGTCTACTCAACAGGCTGATAGGGAGACAGTAGGTCAGAGAGATAGGCATGGGCAAGGCCGCGAATGGTATTCAAAATCAGGACAAGGATCTTTAATTGGATCCTCTGGGTGACGGGGAGTCAGTGGAGATGGACCAGGGTGGGAATGATGTGGGCATGAAGCATGGTACGGGAGAATCCAGCAGCAGCAGATTTCTGAATGATTTGCAGCCTGTGAAGGGAAGTGCTGGGAAGGCCGACAAATAGAGATTTCCCGTAATCGAGCATGGAAGTGATGAAGGCGTGGACGAGGTTTTCGGCAGCGTGGGGTGGTGAGGTAGTGCAGCGTCTGGCAATATTTCGAAGGTAATGGAAGATTGTGCAGGTCATGGAGCGGATGTGGGGAGGAAGGAGAATTCGGGGTTGAACAAGACGCACAGATTCCTGATTGGCTTCGAGAGGTGGATAGGGCAGCCTTGAACGCTGAAGTTGTCAGCGCCTTTGGTGAAGAGCCACTGACATGAGCCAATCAGCAGGGTTTCTGTCTTGTTGACATTGAGTTGTAGGAAATTAGCCCTCGTCCAAGAATCGATGTCGGCCAGACATGCAGTCAGAATGCCAATGGTCCTGGAATCGAGATTTGATACGCACATGTGGAAATTTACCCCATGTCTACAGATGATGTCGCCCGGGGGAGAGTGTAGAGGGTGAAGAGCAGGGGGCCAAGGACAGAGCCCCGCAGAACGCCGCATGTGACCATATATCCAATGAGAACTAAGGAAAGATTTGGAAGATTCAAGATAACCTGCATGCCTTTATACTCTATCCATATTTTTGCAAAGCCAAGTATCCCATGTGCATGCTTCAGCATTGTCAACTTGTCCTACCTACTTCATAAAATTCTGTGTGCATGAATCTCTGGTTTGGAAAATCGTTCTGCTTGGAATAGATGATTCTCATTTACCCATTCCACTGTCCTGTAGTCATTTGGAGTCCTGCCCAGCTGGCCCTTATCGACCAACCAACTATCTCCTCCAGCCTTGTCTGACTGGTACCCCCTAAGCTAGGAACTACTATATACACCATACAACCCACTGGTACACCAGCCTTCTCTTATATCTAAAGGAGCAAGTGTGAGCCACCTAATGTCCCTGACCCACATCCAAATCAGGAGTCAATCAGAAGATTTGGCTTCATCACAACATGATCTGCTACTCCGCCTACCCGCTGCCAAATTTTGCATCTACACTAGGATAACCTTGGAGGTTAAGGAGCGCCACCTTATTCAACCTTCCCATGCCTATTCTCCAATTCCACTTGAGATGAGCTCCTAGATATCCTCAAATCCCAAATCGAGGAAATCTGTTAAGCTACGTCTACCCTGTACAACGATACCATCTCATCGCTTGTAACTTTTCTTCCTCTTACAACCCTATTTATCACCAAAATGTAACCTTTCACCTGCTCCCTCTACCGTCCCTTCACCTCTCTCCTCACCTCCCAATGAAGGGGAATGTAACCCTTCACTTCCCGGCTTCTCTCCTAACTGACATCAAACACTCCTTATCCACTGGCACTGTTCTCAGCCACTTAAATAAAGTTGTCTTCACCATTCTGATAAAGCTTCCCCTGTACCCATCCCGTTTCTCAACCGAACACTCCATCTCTAAACATCCTTTCCTCTCCATCCCCTGGAATGATTCATAACTCTTTGTCAAACTTTCCGAATCCATTGCTTTGAAACTTATGGCCTGCTCCATGTCCACCAACCAAACAGCACCAACATCAGCGGGTGAGCCTTCAGCCACTCTACCCCCAACCTTTGAAACGTCATCTAGAAACCCGCCACCCTGGCCTACTTATAATAATAAAAATAATAATATTCCTTTCATTTGATATCGCGCTTTTCACATTTTACCGACATCTCAAGGCGCTTAATAGAATTTACTGTAAATTGAACTGATTGTATAATTGTGGGCAAAACGTGGCAGCCAATTTTGCACAGAAGTGTCCCACAATCAGTAATGGATTGAAATGACCACTTTTTAACATTATGTTTTTTTGGACGGATTATTATCAAGCATGTTGTGTAGGAAACTTGCCCAAGAATTTCCCCTAATCTGCCTGGATTGCAGAACAGGTCTCATGCTTGTAAGGCGAGCGCGCTGAACAGCGAACTGGAGAAGCTCTTTTGGCATTTGGAACCTTTAAATATCGCCTCAAGGACCTCCTCTTTGACCATGCAATCTTTCGCAACCTTTTCCCTCCTTCCCTAATCCCACCCCGATCCTGACACCAGTTTGGGTCTGTAGCACAGATAGTCCAGTGCCTTGGTACTTCAGAATCTTGCGACATCCTCCTGATGTAAAAAGTGCTATGAAAATGTAAATTTTGGGTTGTTTTTGTATTTCCTCGTGAAAGGCATCATGCAAACGTAATTTTGCTGTTGTTATTCTGCCTGCAGGAGAGAATATGTCGTTCAGAGACAATTAATACAGCTTTTAGCTTTCCAAAAATCAGGTGCAGTAAATTTCTGCTGCTACAGTCCTTGATGTCTGGAAAACAAGCTGACCAGACATGAGCGGACTGCAATTTGCAGATAGAGAAGAAGTTGATTTGTGTCACAAGCACGTACACATAATCATGTACAAATGAGAGAGATGAGGAGCAGGAACACTCCTTCTGATAATGTTCCCTTTCCATAGTGATTTCCAATTCATCAATCTGGATCCTGATCAGAACTCTGTGCCACACTTCAATGAACTAACCAAAACTGTGCAATTTGAGACTAACTGCAATGTACGTGAACTCAACACACCCAGAGTTGGAGGCCAGTAGCAAGGTTACTGTATTTATTGCTGTTTTCCTTTTCTTGGGAATGGTGTGAAAGCAGCTGCCTCGAAATGTTGTTTTCAGATGAGAACGTGACTTCATGCTTCTGCAATCTACATCCCAGTGGACTTGAATCACGGCTACAAAAAGGAGAGGAATCTCTGCAACGATGTGGTTTGGATGTAGTTTTCCGCCTTCAGCAGAAGGAACCAGAACTGCTTGTGAAATGGTGTGGTTGATAGAAATAGCAAAAGTGTTCTATCCTGTGCTTGGATTCATAGGATTTCCTGGTACGCCATTCCAAGTAACTCACACTCGGGCAAAGCTGTGACCGCGTATCTGGCAATGACATCTTTTTTACTGGAGGAGGGTAACCAGACTAACCAACGGTGTTAGAGAATGAGTATCTTCAATTCTATCCTTTGAGTGATAGAGAGCCATTGGAGCCCGCAATGGACTGTAGTGGTGGGGGAACAAATTTAGTGTAGTGTTATATGGTTGTGGTGTGCCACAAACAGCTGTGTTTCAAAGTGCCCGAATTATTTTTTTATTCTTCAGGTATTACTGCAAAATACGTAGAGTAAGAAACTTTATCTAGATAAAGTAGCCAAAGAGGGACTGTTTCCCCTGGTAGAACAATCTATAATCAGGAGTCACAGTCTTACAATTAAGTGTCAGCCTTTCAGAACAGAGTTGAGGAAACATTTCTTCACTCAGAGGGTAGTGAATTTATGGAATTCACTACCCCAGAAGGCTGTAGATGCTCAGCCCGTGAACATTTTCAAGGTTGAGACTGAACGATTTAAAAAAAAACAGAGGGATTAGGGGATATGGGGATAGGGCAGGTAATCGGAGTAAGGTAAGAAGATCAGCCATGATCTTATTGAATGGCGGAGCAGGCTCGACGGGCCGAATGTCCTACTCATGCTCCTAATTATTATGTTCTTATGTTCTTACCTTAGGATTTCCCCTGCTGGGAATTGAACACCGGTCTCTAGCTTGAAAGGCAAATACTCTAAGTTGAGGTGCAGGACTCCAGGACTCTGTAACCAGGACACCAGTAGTCAAATTAATACACCAATAATATTTGTCCTGTGTTAGGGGAAAGCCATCTGTAGAGATGCACAGCAAAGAACAATTATGTTGTTTGTTGGGAAACCTGTGCTCTAACAATTGGCTTCAAAACCAAAGAACAGATGATCTGAGAGTGGATCAATGGGAGATGTGCAACCTTGGTAGCAGCATTTTGAGATGGATTTGTCTGTGCTGTGGGCAGAGCATCAACATCCCAGGGTGCGGGTTAGAAATTGGACCATAGCTTGCGTTTGGGATGGTCGAAATTGGGTTTTGAAGTGCGGGATGGAATTTGAATGTAGAGATGGAATGGATAATTGGATGGGTGGGATTTGTTGGGAAACCTGTGTTTTAACAAGAGTCTTCAAAACCCAAGATCTTATCATCTGAGAATGGCTCAATGGGACATGTGTAACCTTGGTAGCAGTATTTTGGGATAGATGTTTCTAATTGGCTCAAAAATACTGCCACATGTCAAACACAATAACGTGGGTTCAAACTCTTGGATATTTCAACTCTAATTAACTTTGCTGAAGCTGGGTAATGGTGCGGATGTCAGCATGAGTTGTTAATGCTTCAACATATCTGTACAACTTAAGATTGTTGATGTGAATGTGGGCACATTAATAATGTCAAGGCATGCCTCGAAACACACAGTGAGTTTGCTGATAAGGATATTATTGTTAGTGTACTAGGTGTGGTGTGGAGGAGAACAAGGTTGCAGGATAACCTGATAGGAAAATTGCGTGAGTTGATCTCCATCCATTATGAAACATTTTAGAGGATATCAATATAAAACTAAACATATTTCAAATAGGTGCAGTGTAGAATGCGCTGCATAGGTTACCATGGAATAAGACATTAAATGAAGAACAATATTTTCACAATAATGGCAAGATGCAACTTCTCATCTCTGAAGCACTAATTTGTAACATAAATGTTTCCTGGTGTTGCAAAACATATTTCTATAGATAATAGTTGCTTCAAATGAAATAAATCAAAAAATGATATCACTTCAAAGTGATTTTAGGCATCTCGACGTATGGGATAAGATGCTGCATCAAATGCAAGGGTGATTAATAGAATTGTTATGTTGATTAAATTTAGAACCAAACTACGTCATTGCACTGAGGTGGAATCTGGGACCACAAGGTTGACCAGGAAGGTAACTGGAAGCTGAGATGTTATAACATGTTTCAGAAGCAGCTTGGCAATGAGAAGACAGAGACGGACAGTTTAGATTCTGGAAGCACAAGGATTTGATTCAAACATGAAAGTTTAAAAAGACAGTGAGTCAGTGATCTGTCAGGCATGTGTCCATTGGGAAACCTATCAGGGGCGTAGGAGTATCCAAACCTAAAGTGTTATATTTATCCAAATAAACGGGTACTAATCACATATTCATCACTGACACAATGAAGTTTATTTCCACCCAGAAAGGAGGATAGAGGCATACTTTGTCCCTTGAAACACTCGATTGTGTACCCATTTTTCTGCAGAGTATGATGCACATTTTAGCATGAGACAATGTGTAATGATCCTACATTTTGAATTGGGTTGAGGTGAGGTGAAGATTGTTCAATCCTGGAGTAAAATTGTTTGATATTGAAATAAATGTCCGTCACAGTTCCCACCCAAACAGATTTGGCGTTAGTTTAAAGGAATGAGTGACTTAGTACCGCTGCTGACAATGAACAGTCTGTCTCTCCAAGTCTTGTTGATGAGATATACTGGTTGTTCTGTTGCCAGCTGTGTAGAACTTGGAGTCCACCACAAATGATGGAATATATCCAACTGGTCCACTGTAAGTCACAATAAGGCATAAACCAATGCAGGTCACTTTCCCAGTGAAATGTATGATTGTGTTGTTTCTTTCCTCCAGCCATCACATCGACCATTGTGGTCCTGGCCCAGGGAATGTGTGGACTCTCCAAATGCGTCACCCGCTACCTGGTTGCAATGGCTGTTGCTGATCTGCTGGTCATTATATTTGATGTGATCCTGTACGAGACACTTTATATTTACACTCCATATTCACTCATGCATCAGACAGCGATTTGTCGCCTGCACCTGACACTTTGCTTCATTGTTACTGATACGTCTGTCTGGCTGACCATGGCCTTTACCTTCGACCGCTTCATTGCCATCTGCTGTCAACGGCTCAAAACCAAGTACTGCACGGAGCGGACAGCGGGTTTGGTCATCTGGACAATCTGTGCAGGTTTGTGCTTGGAGAACATCCCCATGTACTTCATCTACAAACCACGGCTGGTAATCGATGGGCGGCCATGGTACTGCTCCGTTAAACCTAACTTTTATACCTCTCCCCTCTGGAGGGCCTATTCATGGTTGGAAGTTTCTGAGAACCCATTTCTTCCCTTCATCCTCATCCTCTTCTTGAACGTCCTGACCATCAGGCATGTGCTGGTGGCCAGCAGGGTACGCCAGCGTCTGCGGGGGGCTGCGACGGGGAGGGACGAGGAGATGGAGAGCCGGCGGAAATCCATAATCCTTCTCTTTGCCATCTCGGGCAGCTTTGTGTTGCTGGGGGTCACCTACATGATCGCCTTCATCTTTGCGTTGGTTACGGAGTCCAAGATCATGGAGTCTGACTACAGCAGTCCTTTCACCATCGCTGAGCAGGTGGGTTACATGCTGCAGCATCTGAGTACCTGCTCTAACACCTTCATCTATGGTGCGTCCCAGACCCAATTCAGGCAACAGCTCATATCCATCTGCACTTACCCCATCACTCGCTTACTGGGTCGCTGAGAAATCCACTCAACTGTGCTGCCCTATTTTGCCTTGATCTCACAGAACAAATGCATAGACAGACACTATCAGCTATTCACAGAAACACCCACACACTCAGACGCACCTACATATGTTTTGTGGAATGGTCGTTCTATATTCAAATATTCTCTAATAGGCTCCCGCCTCTCCATGTTTCCCGATCCATCTGTCCCATTATTGGCAGACGAGCGACTCTGGCCCTCACTTCTGGAATTCCATACCACAGTCCCTCTGACTCACTCCCTCGCTCGCCTACTTAAATCGCACTTCAAAACCTTCCTCTTCAAAGCCCATTGTAACCGCAAATCTCAACCACTCGCTCCCACTCGCGATCCCCAACTCCAGCTTGGATCTGAAATAATGTCTGACCGGCACCTTGGAACATCCTCTGATGTGCAAGTTGCTACAAAAGCATAATTGTATTGTCTATATTGTTTATAGTATTTTATTCTGTATATTCTGTTACCGTTCACTGTATTTATTGAATTCCTCTATCGTGTAAGTACATTGTGTGGATTATTTACAAAATCCTGATTTACATAAGTGTATGAATAAAGCCAGAGACTCAATGTAGTCAGTTTTACCCAAATAGTATGAGGGAATGGATTTCGTCTGTAAACGTTTGAGTATAAGAACAAAATTACACTTGCATTGGGCCTTTCACATCAGGAGGACATCCCCAGGCACTGGGCAGTCACTGCTGGAGACGGGGGGTCAAGGGAAATGGGATTAACAGTTGCCAATGGGACCATCAAAGAGGAGAGTCTTGAGGCGGGACTTGAAGGATGCCAGGGAGAGGGCGAGATGGATGGACTCCGGGATGGAGTTCCAGAGGTAGGAGGCAGAGTGGCTAAAGGCTCTCCCGCCAATGGTGAGGTGGATGGGTAGGGGGACGTGGTGCGGGCCAGAGAAGGAGCAGGTTGGTAAGGGGCTAGAAGGTCACAGATGTGGGGTGGGGTAAGGCTGTGGAGGACTTTAAATGTGAGGACCAGGATCTTGAATTGGATCATTTGCATGAAGGATAGCCAATGGAGTCTGGCGAGGATCAGGGAGATGGGGTCACGGAGTTTACGCTGGGCATTTGCATTCTCAGGCTGTGAAGTAATTAAATCATGAGTGAGTAGGTCAGAGCAGAAGGGGAGAAAATCTTAATGACAACAAAGGAGTACAGTTTGCAACTTCTTGTAGCATGCTAATTGAACAACCACAACAGCAACAAACATCTTCCGTTCAGATAGCGTCATTGAGATTGGTTAGCGCCCTGTAGTTTTTGACAGTCAGACTTCAGTGGAGTTCTTTAGCTCAGTGATTAGAGCAGTTGCCTTACATGTGAGAGATGTGGGGGTCAATTTCTGGCAGTATAAATCCTTGGGTAAGTGACCTGCCCAAGGAAATAATAAATTGGTCATTTCCTCTGCACCTCCCCTCTAATTCTTTTGGAAACTACCGGTATTTTAAATTTGTGGCCTCGAGTCACCAGTGGAAAGTTGTTCCCTGTTTACCCTGTCGAATCCCCTCATGATCTTGAAAACCACTGTAAGGTCTTCTCTTAACATTCTCTGCTCCAATGAGAATAAAGTTAGCCTCTCTAGCATTTCCCTACAGCTCAAGTCCCTCATTCCTGGTACCATCCTGGAAAATCTCCTCCTCAACATTTCCAATGCCATAACAACCTTCCTAAACTGTGCTGACCAGAATTGAACACATTGCTCTTGCTGAGGCCTAACCAAAGTTTTCCAGAGGTTAGTCAAAACATTTTGACTTTTGTACTCTCTGCTCCTATTTATAAAGTCTCGTATCCCACATGCTTTTTTTGTAACAGCCTTGTCTAGCTCTCCTGCCACCTTCAATGAATGACTCACACAAACCCCGAGGTCTCTCTGTTCCTTCACACCCGTTAAAATTCTACTACCTAAACTTATCTAATATCTAGCCTATATCTAGCCTCCTTCCACCTGCGCAACACTGCCAGGCTCCGCAATTATATCACCCCCCACGCTGCCGAAACACGCGTGCACGCGTACATCACCTCACGGCTGGACTGTGGAACTCTCTCCTTGTCGCTTTCCCCAGCTCCTCCATTCACAGGCTGCAGATCATCCAAAACTCCGCACCCCGTGTTCTATCCCGCACCTGCCTTCGCGACCACATAACCTCCACCCTCGCCCGTTTCCCTTGGCTCCCCATCCCCCAGAGGATCGAGTTCAAGATCGCCGTCCTCACCTTCAAGGCCTTACACGGCCTTGCCCTATCTTTCCGACTTACTCTCCCACTACAAACCCAGCCGGACCCTCAGTTCAGCAGGACTTGGCCTGCTCCAAGCCCCCCGCCGGAAAAGCCCCACCATCGGAGGCCGGGCCTTCAGTTTTTCCGCTGCCAACCTTTGGAATTCCATCCCCCAATCCCTCCGCCTTGTTTCCGCCCTTTCGTCTTTCAAGGCCGGTTTGAAGACTTTCCTTTTCGACCGTGTGTTCTGTTCCCCCCTAATTATTCGACCTCCCCTACGTTTTTACCCCCCCCCCCCTAATATTCCCCTTCCAGCTCGGGTTACATGCCTCCTGTGGAGCGCCTTGGGACGTCCTCCAGACGTGAAAGGCGCTCTATAAGTGCAATTTGTTGTTGTTCTTGTTATATTGCCTCCCCTTATTTCTCCTCCCAAAGTGCATCACCTCACCTTTCTTCACATTAAATTGAATCTAACATGTGTCTGCCCATTTTACCATTCTGTCTATATCTTCTTACAGATGGCTAATATTCTCCTCACTATTTACTATTTTTCCTAGCTTTGTGTCATCTGCAAACTTTGAAATGGTACTCCCTATACCCAAGTCCAAATACAAGGATTATTATTATTATCGTCATATCTGCATGTGTTGTCACCAAGAGGAACCATGTACATAATGAAAAGCAAGGCCAAAGATGTAGCCTTGTAGCACCCCACATATTACTGGGTGAGTGCTACCGGAAAAGCTATTGCTGAGATATATTGCTGTCAGTTTTTTCAGTGAGAGACACCTGAAGTCCCACTAAGATGGATGAGGGAGGAGAGACACGAGAAGAGGATGAAATAATAATAGTAATCCTCGCATTTGATACAGCGCTTACCATGTCTTCTATACACCTGAAAGCGCTTCACAGATTATAATGTAAAGCAAATTGACTGTACTTTGTTTTTGAATGCAAAATACTGCAGATGCTGGAAATCTTAAACAAAAATAAAAGTAATTGTTCTGTTGCCGTCTGTGCATTGACTAATTTGTTGTCCACCATAGATGGTGGAATCAATTCATGTCGTCCACTGTAAGGCACAATAAAGCATAAGCATAAGCCATCACATTGACCATCGTGGTCCTGGCGGAGGGAATGTGTGGACTCTCCAAATGCAACACCCGCTACCTTGTCGCAATGGCTGTCGCTGATCTGCTGGTCATGGTATTTGATGTGATCCTGTACAAAACATTTTATATTTACATTCCATATTCATCCATACATAAGACAGCCATTTGTTTCCTGCACCTGACACTTTTCTTCATTGTTACTGATAGTTATTCTGCCTGTTCAAAATAAAATGCAATGTGTGGGGAATGGCGTGAAAGCAGCTGCCTCCAGATGTTTTTTCAGGTGAGAAGATGACTTCCTGCTTCTGCAATCTACATCCCAGCGTACCTGAATCACAGCTACAAAAAGGAGAGGAAGCTCCACAACAATCTAGTTGGGATCTAGTTTTCAGTCTTCAGAAGAAGGAAGACAGGACTGCTTGGGAATGGTGGGGTGGAATGAAATAGCAATGGCGTTCTATCCTCTGCTGGGATTCATTGGATTTCCTGGTAAGCCATTCAAAGCAAGTCACACTCGGGCAAATCTGGGTCACACAGCTGTAACCATATAACTGGCAGTATTATCTTATTCACTGAAGGAGAGAAACCACTCTGATCACTAGTGTACCGAATGAGGATCTTCAATTCTACCATTTGCGTGATAGAGAGCCATTGGAGCCCGTCAAGGACTGCAGCGGTGGTGCAAAATAGTTTAGTGTAGTGGTGTAGGTTTGTGGTATTCTGGTTTAACCGGATTTTGTGGATAGTGGGGAGACCGGTGAGTCGGGTCGTTGAGTATTCGAGTTGGGAGATGACAAATGCAGGATGGAGGGATGCAACGGTATTTTGTATCTGGTATAGAGAGAGGAGGACAATGCAGCAGAGGTGAAGGACAGAGGTTCTAGTCACACTAAAGTTCATGAATGTCAGTGGAGTCAGTGGAGGAATATACGTAGTCCCTACATTCATTGTAGTACCGTAATCCTGTCTTCAGGACATGTAAACATACTTCAGAGAAGAAATTATGAAATTAGCTTACTGCATTTTTGTGCGGCAAATGCGATAACCAAATGTTCCCTGCTGTGGCCCACAAAACGTCCTGGATTGTGTCACCAAGTAGATCTAATATACTTGTTGAAGACTATTATTTCACTCAGAAATATAGAGTCAATTCACTTTACAGTATACGCTGTGAAGCACTTTGGGACGTTGATAAGATTTGGAAAGTGCTACATCAAATGCAAAGATTATTACCATATATTATTAAATATTTTTTATTAATAATCATGTATTATTCAATAATTCTCCAATATTATTATTGATAATAATTATTATCAGTGTATTACTGTGTAAAAATTATGTTACATTATTATTAATAATGCTTGCATTTGACATAAAACTTCTAGGCATCAAAGTGCTTCTCAAATATAATATCAAGTGAATTCACTTATGAATTATGAATAGAATTTTGGACATAGCACGGCAGCCAATTGTGCAAAACAGTGCCTCCCAAAAAGCTATGGATTGAAACGTCCAATTTATTATTGTTTGTTACGAGGGATTATTATCAGCCATGTGAAGCAAGGAAATTTATCCAAGGTTTTGAGGGAAAGTTATCGCCAGAAAAGCGATTCACCAATCGCCGAACAACTGTATTCCTACTTGCTAATTGGTAAGCAGAGAATCGTGCAAAATAAGGGAATTTCGTAACATCACACGCAGCTCAGGAATGAAACAGAAATCTTCTGCATTAGGCGGCAAATGCTCCTACCATTAAACTATTTGATAAAATGGTGGAATTTGTCATGTGGGGCAGATAAGTCCAAAGGACAGAGAGGCAGAAGGAACACTGCTAACAGAGAGAGAATATAGTTTGTGACTTTGAGAAGTTTGGCTGAAAGATACTGCCATCTGTCAACCAGAAGAGTGTGTGCTAAAACCCCACTTTGGATATTTCAAATCTATTTATCACGCTCATATCTGCACCATGGGAGATGGTGCAGATATGAAAGTGAGTTGTTAATGCTACGTCCCGTGGCCAAGGAACTGTCTTCCTCAATTCTTTTGACTCGCCCCCTCTTTTCCCATTTTGAGTTCGTTAACGAAGACTTTTGTTTTTTGCCGCACATTTGGTCACCTTTTTACCATCCCGCTGGCTAGGCCCCGGGATCCGTTATTGTGAAACAATCTGACATGCCATCTGGCACTGTATAAATCCAAGTTGTTGTTGAAAGTGATCCGTCAGGATTTGTTTTTGGGCAAAACAGAAAGCTGCTTTGGAGTACCAAAACCTGAAGAGAGCCACACATATTTATCAGTGACACAATGAAGTTTGTTTCTATCAAGAATGGGGTACATACTCTCTCTCTTGAAACATACGATTGCTTATCCATTTCTCTTTAGAGTATGAGTCATACTTTGTCAAGGGATCTAACGCTTTCAATCGGGTTGATGTTTGATAGAGAGTGCTAATTCCTGGAGTATAATTGGTTGATATTGATATCGTTCTCTGTCGCAGTTCCCACGCAAACAGATTTCGCTTTAGTTTACCGGAATGAATGACTTAGTACCTCTGCTGTCAATGAACAGTCTATCTCTGCAAGTCTTATCAATGAGATATATGTGTTGGTCTGTTGACAGCTGTGCATCGACTAACATGGAGTGCACCACAACGATGGAATAATAAGAGCATAAGAAATAGGAGCAGGCTTAGGCCATTTGGACCATCAAGCCTGCCCCTATATGCAATCATGGCTGATATTCCACTTTATCTCCAGCTCCCTGCCTTATCCTCATACCCTTCAATCCCTTTATAAATGCGAAATGTATCTAACTCAGTCTTGAATATGTTCAAGAACTCAGCATCAACAGCCCTTTCGGGTAACGAATTCCATACATTCACCACACTATGAGTGAAGAAGTTTTTTCTCAACTCAATTCAACTAGTACACTGTAAGTCACAATAAAGCATAAGACAGAGCAGCTCACATTCCCAGTGAAATGTATAATTGTGTTTTGGTCTTTCATTCAGCCATCACATTGTCAAATGTGGTCCAGGTGGAAGGAATGTGTGGACTCTCCAAATGTGGAGACTCTCCAGCTATGTGGTCGAAATGGCTGTTGCTGATCTGCTGGTCATGGTTGTTGATGTTCTCCTGTGCGAGACAATTTATATTTACATTCCTTATTCACCCATATATCAAACAGCCATATATCGCCTGCACCTGATGCTTTGCTTCATTGTTACTAATATCTCTGTCTGGCTGACCATGGCATTCACCTTCGACCGTTTCATTGCCATCTGCTGCCCAAAGCTCAAAACCAAGTACTGCATCTCGTGGACAGCGGATCTGCTGATATGGGAAATCTGTGCAACTTTGTGCTTGGAGAGCATCCCCATGTATTTCACGTTTGAAACACGGATGCTAGTCAGTGGGCAGCCCAGGTACTGCTCCGTCAAACCTATTGTTTACACTTCTCTACTCTGGAAGTTCTTTACCTGGTTCGAAAGGTTTGCAAATCCACTGCTTCCCATCATCCTGATCCTCCTCTTGAACACCCTGACCATCAGGCATGTGTTGATGGCAAGCAGGGGACGCCAGGGTCTGCGGGGGGCTGCGATGGGGAGGGACCAGGAGATGGAGAGTCGACGGAAATCTATAATCCTGGTGTTTACAATCTCGGGCAGCTTTGTGTTGCTTTGCTTCACCTGCATGGTCACCTTCATTTTTGCGATGGTTACAGAGTCCAAGATCCTGGAGGCTGACTACAGCAGCCCTTTCACCAACGCTGAGAAAGTGGGTTACATGTTACAGCACCTGAGCTCCTGCTCGAACACCTTCATCTATGGTGTGACCCAGACCAAATTCAGGCAACAGCTCATATTCATCTTCACTTACTCCATCACTCGCTTACTGGTCCAAGCATAACCCCACTTAGATTTGCTGCCCATTTCTGCCTTGACGACACAGAGACACACGCAAACACACTCAGATACACATATACATACATACGCACATAATCATTCGCATAGATGAAAATACATACGTTTTTTTGAATGGAATTTCTGGATTCAACAACTCTCTTCAATCTGCATTTGGAATTTCAATTGTGTACATCAGCTTCATGCTTCCTATATAATTTATAATACTATATTTGTGTTCTTTATATTCATCTAACTTTGTTTGTCTTCAATTAATTCCTCTTACCTGTATGTAATTATTTTTGGGGGAAATGCTTATTTGTGGAAGAGTTGATGAAAAATCAAGATCTCCAAACAGTTGTACACAAAGTGTATGATCAAGTCGACTTACTCTATATAGCTTGAGTCGGTCAATGCAGAATGGGAGAAGGTGATGATGGCAGCCAAAGAATACAGATACAAAGATCACAAAACATACTGACAAACCAACAGCAACAAAAAAAATAAACATTCATCCAGCGTCCTTCACATAGTGTAGCATCGTGTAGCTTTTGACAGTCAGACACCGAGCCAGTATGAGGTGAGAAACGATAGAGCTGGGGAGTCCAGCGAGGAGGGCAGGTGAATAGTTTAGCTGAAATGTGACAAACGCATTGATGAGGGTTTTGACTGCTGTGGGTGTGAGGTAGGCGTGGAGGTGGGCAATGTGATGGAGGTGGGAAAGAGTGTTCCTGTTCAGGGAATAGATAAAGAATAGAAAGTAAAGCTGATCTATGAAACTGATGTTCAAGTTGAGTTTGGTGATTCAGATGGGGAGACCAGGAAAGTTGATGATTTCAGACCCACGGGAAAGAAAACATTGACTGCAGCCAAGGACTATGGTTTCTGACATTCCGCTGCAGAAAATTTGTCAAAGAAGCTGAAAGAGTATCAACGGACATAGATTCACAGCATGGTGTCATCCACGTACATGTGAATGTTAACCCCATGTCTGCAGATGACAATGTCTAGAGGAAGCATATAGACAACAAACAGAGCAACATTCCATGCTTTGAGATTTTCAGTATTTCAAAGAGACCTCATGTAGGTTTTCAAATGATGTGTGGCTAAAATAAAGATGTAATGCTCTACCTCCTTGACATCACAGCACTTCAGTACTGAGCCGAGTGGGTCCCGCAGGCTTGTTGAGCAATGCAGGTGACAGAACAGCCAGCCTGGCTCATTTGCAGGGGTGCAAGGGATACTAATGAGAGGATTACTTTTTCCAATTATCTCCAGTGAACTCTGCAAGCCAAAGCCTTGACTGGCGTGCTAGACCTAGCTGAACAAAAGTTGAAAGATAATTAAAATTATAGCTGGCTTTGGGAACTTGATTTTAGTGAAGAGGCTTCAAAACTGTTTAGTCATGATTGGAACCTTTTGTAGAAACTTGCAGTACAGAAGAAAGACACTTGGCGTATCGTGTATATGTTTGCTTTTTGAAAGAAGTCAAGAAGTTCTCTTATAGCCGTGCATATATTTTGTTTTCAAGTCATTATGTTATTCCTTTTGGTCGCTACTATCCAATCTCCCTCCAACACACATTCAGGCAGTATAATATCAGATCATATCAATTCTCTGGGCTTAACAAAATCCTCTCGTCTGTCCTCTGATTATTTTGCAAATTTCAGACAGAAGGCTGCGCCTTGGAGGTGGTGCACAGAATATTCACCTGAACGAATCTAGTGATAAGGTCTTTAGATGGTGTGGAGAGACTAGAGAGTCTGGGATTTTGTTCCTTAGATCAGAGAACTTTAAGGTCCATTTCAGTAGAAGTATACCAGCCTGCACAAGTTTTCATGAAGTAAATCGGGAGAAACTGTGTCCGCTGATTATCGACCAATCCACCCGAGGAAACAGACTTTCCAAGCCAAGAATTGTGCACTACAACAAAAACAAAATTTCACTTATATAGGACCTTTCACGTCAGGAGGACGTCCCAAAGCGCTGCACAATCTGGTCGGGACCCGAGCGGGGTGGGGATGGGGGTGGGGGTTTGTGGGGGGGTGGGTGTGTTGCTCGAAGTAGGGGGAAGTGGAAGGAGAGTGTAAGGGGGGGAAGTGTTAGTGGGGTAGCCGAAGGCGCGATCGAGATAGGCATGGGCAAGGCCGCGAATGGCTTTGAAAATCAGTACAAGGATCTTGAGATGGATCCTATGGGTGACGGGGAGTCAGTGGAGATGGAAGAGGGTAGGATTGATGTGGTCACGAAGCCTGGTACGGGAAAATACATGAGCAGCAGAGTTCTGAATGATTTGCAGCCTGTGAAGGGAAGTGCTGGGGAGGCCGACGAGGAGAGATTTCCCGTAGTCGAGCCTAGAAGTGTTAAAGGCGTGGATGAAGGTTTTGTCGCTCAGGGGTGTGAGGTGGTGGCGGAGTCTGGCAATATTGCGGAGGTGATGGAAGACTGTGCCGGTCATGGAGCATATGTGGGGGAGGAAGGATAGCTTGGGGTCGAACAAGACGCTCAGATTCCAGATTGACTGCGAGAGTTGGAGAGAGCGGCATTGAGCGCTGATGTTGTCAGCGCCTGAGGTGCGGAGTCGCTGGCATCTGCCAATCAGTAGGGCTTCCGTCTTGTTGACATTGAGCTGTAGGAAATTTGTCCTCGTCGACGACTCGATGTCGGACAGACATGCAGTCAGAGCGCCAGTGATGCTGGAATCGAGGGTTGATGCGGATGGTTGTTAGAGTTGAGTGTCTTCCATATACATATGGAAATTTACCCCATGTCTACGGACGATGTCGCCCAGTGGGAGATAGTGGAGGGAACAGGGCAGCGGGCCAAGGATAGAGCCCTGTTGTTCGCCGCATACGACCGTGCGGGGGCTGGAGGAGATTCTGTTAGATAGGTTGAAGTGAACGTTGTGGGAGAGAGAGGAGAGCAACATAATCAATATTCAATTGGATCATTATGCTTTAAAACAGCATAACCAACAGCCATGGAGTTGCTAAACCACACTAGGTCCAGGAAAAAACACATTTTTTGTATTGATGTAGCAGAGAGGGTCGATGAAGGTAGAGCCGTTGATATAGATTCTCAGGCATTCGAAAAAGGCGTTTCATTAAGTACCTCTTCTACACAAAATCTAGAAACAGAGAATATTAAATTAAATGAAAAGAAAACAGATAAAGTTGTTGGGTTAATGTGTGAACATTAGGTGCCTCATAATATTTATCCAGACTCCATCACCTTCCTTCCCTAAAAATGTATGTCCAAGTTGCCTCTGACTTTATAGGAATGTGTGATTCCCATGCATTGATACAAACTCCTCCATCTCTCTTCACACAACTCTCTTATCACCACTCACAGTGCCTTTCTTCGACACAATATCCAAGCTTATTGACCTCTCAAAAGTTAGCCAGCTGCACCAGCTTCGCCCTTCCGTTCAACTCATAAGGTAGGACCACCTGGCTCCAATGTAAATTAATGGTAGACTAATGGCTTGACCTCATCAAAATTAGCCATTACATTAAACCCTGCTTTAACCCAACACATTCTGGGATACAAGGACAAAACAATGCTCAACTTTTCTTTGCCACCCAGCTTCCCTGCCTACTCTTTCATGTGGAATCTTATGCATTCCTCCACGCGGAGCTACCGTGTGTCACCCACAAATACAGTCAGTTCACTTTACAGTATATTCTATATACTCTGCTTTAAGACCTCACTCAAACGAAGACATGAAAATCACTACATGAAACTGAAAGATTATGATAATACATTACCTTCATATATTGGATCATGCATCCCCCTTCCTGTCTCACCAATACTAGAACACATATCAAAGAACCACATGCTAGTTCAACCTCTTCTTATCCCTTTTTAGCTGCCAGCTTCACCTCCTTGTCCATCTACTCACAAATATCACCAACATCACCCTGACCATTGGCAATATTATGACCTAATTACGCTTTACTGTGCCGACTCCTTTCTTATTGATCATTGATTTTATTTTCTCTACAAGACGCAGATTATCCAGTATTCTGTAGCTTGTGTGCTTCGCCTCCTGAAGGCGTGCGACCCACTCAGCCCCACACTCGGCCGGCTCCACTGTCTCCGATCCCCATTGGGTCACACAACCAGGATATGGAAACTGCTGTAATTTAACAGTTTAACTGCAGCAACATATAGATGCTTCGTCTTATGTGTACAGTACATGAAACCTCAATTGCCCAGACATCTTAAGATTCATTGAACTTCAAACTTCTGCATTCATAATTAACTCCACAATATGTACTGTCGAACAAAACAGTACATATTCATGTTCGCACAAAATGCATTTCGTACAGAATGGTGTGAGTCGCTTCGCCTCAGTTGTTTGTTCAGCTCATTGATTACTTGCACAATCACAGTCCCTGCAGAGCTGACTCCCAGGTATAAAAAGGGGAAGCTCTGAACGGATGGGAGCAGGTTTACATCCTTCAGCCGCAGAAGAGTGTAGCCGAATAAAGTACAACTTTGACAATGATGGGAATAATAGAAATAGAAAAGGTGTTTTACCCTTCGCTGGGAATCATTGGCTTTCCTGGTAGGTTGCTGAAGGACGTTCAGTTCTGAACAGCTGTGTGTGCCGTAGCTCCACAATAGCAATTGTACAACGACAACGGTGCTTCTTGTTCACAGGAAGTAAACTTCTCTGATCACCAGTGTGAAGAGGACAAGTTTCAATTGAAGTAAACAAAGTGAATGACAGCATAAAATGACCATCGTCAAGTAGAACTAACCATAAAACGCATTATCCAATTCTGGTTTCCTTCTCTCAGGTACCATTTATCTATATTCCGAAAGGTACTGTGAATGGTAAGTAGACACGTAACTGTAATCTAAAAGCTGATTTCTGAGTAGATGGTCTAACATTTGCAACATATTTCATAATTGATAAGACCGCACGCTCTGCAACTTCCGTGGATGATAAGATCGGGAGAATAGAGGTAATTTGACGTTCCACATTGAATTATTTTCAAACAGAGACAGGAAGCTTAGAATGAGCAATGCAGGAGCATGTTGTGAAGTCCTGTAGCTCTGTGTTTACAGCATTCCTCGCAAGTAGAGTAAATGGGCTCGATTCCCAGTCAAGGCAAAATGTTGAGAATTTTTCCTCACTCCACAATCTCTCTTTGCAAAATCGTTTGGTAAGCACCAGGTTGTTCTTCGACTAGTGGATCGCTTTTCCGGATATCATCTGTCCTTCAAAAATAACAAACATACAAATCATTTCATAGAACATCATTTCTATATCGATTGACTGCCGAGTTTGCCACGAACATATACAGTTAGTTAAATTTACGATATAATATACGAAGCACATTGATATGTTTTCATACATGCAATGGTTACTATGAGTGGTTGTATCTAAAAATCCTCATTATCAGGATGAATAATCGAGATTATAAGTTAGTTAGTTGGAAATGACTTCAAATTTAAATATGTTGGAGTTCTAGAGGAAAATCGATTCTTTGAACATATATAAAATAATAAGAAATATCTTCCCATTTGACACAGCGATGTTCCTGTCCTCTAGACATCTCGAAGCGCATCAACTTATATACTATCAAGAGAATAGACTGCTTGTATGGTGGGCAATACACAGCTTTCAATTGCACTCAGAAAGTTTCCACGAATACTGGTGCATTGAACTAACTAATGTATTATTGTTTCTTTCTGTGGATTCATTGTGGCGTGTGGATGAAGGAAACTGTCCTAGATCATGGCGTTCCATGAATTAATGCCAAGTGTCCGTATTGAGATGTAAATTCGCGAGGCAGACAGGCCGGCAGAAATGGTGAGAGAAGAAGAATACAGTGATCAATGTTATGTAACGCAGCCGAGAATTTGAGAAGAATGCTGAGACAGAGATAGGCCATTGTCAACGTCAGACAGATTTTTATTTAATTTAGCTTGACCAGAACTGACTATATGCTTTGAACAATACAAAACCCAAATATCAGGAGATCGTGGGATGAAGTTGGGAGAGCAATGTCCAATTTGGGATCGGCAACAAAGTCCATGAACTTGGAAACACACGAAAGGTTTGAAATGGGACGGTATTCGGAGATCACCTGAGATTTGAGGGAGTGGAAGTGGCTGCTATGCCAGGGTTACATCTATCATTAATTAGTGGTGTGGGAGTTGACAGGGGCTGAGATGTCAATCACGACCCAATGCAAGTGAGTTGTGGTTAAATTCATCCAAGATTATGAGAAGTTCAGAACCGCAGCCAGAAGAAGTATGTGAGGGTGAAGATTTCAGCGAGGAAAGTAGTGGAAACTGATGATGGGATAACCATGGTGGCTATGATGAACAGCCAGCAGAGTTTGTAACAATCCGTTCATTGTAGGATTCCGAGTAGGGAATATAGTATTGCTGTGAAAAGATGCGGAATTCGGAAGGAGACATTGACTGAGCTGGAGAAACACACTGTATGGTGTAGGAGGTGGTAAATATTGTTGGGGTTGGGTCAGGTGCTACAGCCAAATGCTCAAACTAAGAATTGGAGAAGAGCAATCACAGAGGCATCGTCAGCCCACACGCATTGAGACTGGGGGAGGCTCGATGTGACAGTCCAAAATGGCAGCAGAGGGAATTTTGGTCATTATATTTCTAGTGCGAAGCCGGAGAGGAAGGAGTGACGGGCGGAGAGTAAAGATGGTTACAAATTCACTTGGAAGTGAAATTACCTGCAAAACAAAACACAAAATACTACAAATGCTGGAAATCTGAAACAAAAGCAGAATTTGCTGGGAAAATTCAATAAGTCAGGCAGCATCCATGGAGCACGGAAAGTGAGTCAACGTTTCGGGTCCACGACTATTCTTCCGAACTGACCTGAAACGTGTACCGCGCGTTGACTCACTTTCTTTCTCTCAAAGGATTCTGCCTGACTTGCTGAGTTTTTCCAGAAACTTCTGTTTTTGTTAGAGAAAGGACCTAGTTTGATTTGCGTGCAGAATAATGGCAAAGCGATGCTACCTGCCACCATATGCCTCTTTATATATCGGAATAAATCGGATCACGAAGGTTACCCAATTGGGTACCTTCTTGCCAGAGATAACAATCATTCTAAAAAATTTAGCTATAACTGGCTACTTGGCAGCTTGTGGGACATTGATTTGTGCAAATAGCTTCTATACAATGTATACAGACATTTCACTGTACAGCTACAATGGACTGAATAGCCTTCTCACTTTCTCCGCTGGCCCCACTTCCATGACGGTTATTTTGACACTGCTGTACTTAGTTTGGCTGCCACGTTTCTCCCACAAATATACAGTCAAATTATCAGCTCTTCTTCCACTTACCGGAACCCTCGCCACCGGCTCTGGACCCTACAGCTTTCTCCCCCTTTCCTCCCTCTTTTTCGTGTCCCTACAATCTCCCCTGCTCTGGTGCGTACATTGAGAAATTGTTGTCCAATGACAACTGCTTTGAGACGTGGATAAGATGTGGACAGCGCTGCATCAATTAAAGTATTATTATATTATTATCCTGCGCTGAGAACTTGTATCTGACGTTCTCTGAACACTCTGTGAAGTGCACCTTTGGAAATGTATGATCGAAGTGATATGTACTAAACAGATGGATAGAATATTACCATAATCTGCTGCCAGGCATAACCTAGTGTGAGATAGTGAAATCTATCTTTGCACTTTTGACTTTACTTCAACGATTGCGATGACCATTGTGGTCCTGTCTCAGGGAAATCAAATTGTGAACCGTCTAAATGCATCAACCGCTACCTGGTCGCCACGTCTGTTGCTGATCTGCTGGTCATATTAATTGGCGTGATCCTGAGGAAGATATTTCAGCTCCACCTGCCGCACTTCCCTTTGTTTCAGACCCCCGTGTGCCGAGTGCACACTGTGCTGCGCTTCTTCGTCCTTGATATCTCTGTCTGGCTGACCATGGCCTTCACCTTTGACCGCTTCATTGCCATCTGCTGCCCAAAGCTCAAACTCAAATACTGCACCGAGAGTACAGGGGGCCTAGTGATCTGGGCAATCTGTCTATTTTTAAGCGCACAAAATATCCCCATTTATTTTATCAACCAACCAACTGCTGATGATGATCAATGGGCAACCCTGGTACTGCAGTGCCAAGCCCATCTGTAGAACTGCTATTGGCTGGAGGGCGATTTCCTTTATTCATATGATTGTAAATCCAATCCTTCCCTTTATTGTCATCCTCCTGTTCAACTCTCTGACCATCAGGCATGTGCTAGTGGCCAGCACTGTGCGCCAGCGTCTGCGGGCATCAGTGAATGGGAGGGACGAAGAGATGGAGTGTCGTCAGAAATCCATTATCCTGCTCTTTACCATCTCGGGGGCTCTTTACCATGTGGGCCACATGCTGCAATTCCACAGCTCCTGCTCCAACACCGTCATCTATGGTGTGACCCAGACACAATTCAGGCAGCGGCTGATATCCATCTTCATTTACCCATCACTCGCTGGTAGGGCTACTAACATAAACATGTTTAGCTGTGTTGCTCTCTTTGGTTTTTAAAACATTACACTCGCGCACAGATCTGCACTTATTAATTGTCCAGCATCTCTGAAATAATCATTTAGGATGAAATAAATAGGTTTGAAAATGCCTATTATTGTTGAAAATAGATTTTATGCAGTTAGATATCTTTCATTCAAGTAGGCTCTTTGATTTTCCATAAAACTAGCGACGTCAGAGCAGCCTGAGGTTTAAGTACTGTACGTATATGATGAGGAATCCATAAAACTCTTTATTTAATATGATCAATTATATTTGCATTTTTTCTGTTTCCGATGAAACTTATTTAAAGTGATCTGATGATGATGAGCTTTGCAGATGAAACAAAGGACAATTTGGAAACAACAAACTGTTACGATTTTTTACCCGTCTGAAAGCGAATTGTGGTTTCCAGCTGCTGCAGCAGCGATATTAACTCTATAGATTATGGTCATTTGAATCCACGACTGTTTGTGGGGCATGGCTGTGCTCAATTGTCTGCTGAATTTCGCACACAAATCTGCAGTAAATTCACTTGACTACAGCCCCAATTATTTTTATACCTGCAGTAATATTTAGAATCCTGGCATTCATATAACACTTTTTACATCTACTAGACGTTTGAAAGATTATCCACACTATATCGATATATCGGTCCCTTGCCACGCTCCAATGTTTGTTGTTGTTTTTGTACTCTGTGTAGTAAATTAACTGCACATTTGTGGGCAATAAATGGCAATTAATTATTGATAGCAGAGCTTGACAAACAGTTGTGGATTGAAGTGACCAACATTACTATTTATTTTCTTAAGAGATTATTATCATTTATGTGGAGTAATGAAACTTCCCATAATATTTGCCCCCCTTGGTATCGATCCCGCTTCCAAGATGAGTGCTCTATACCGTGATCTGCAGAAATTGACAGCCAACACCTTTAACCAACTCCTCCATCTACCGTCACATGCATGCATCTGCAATCCTCTTTTCCAACACCAATTATGAGGAGGTGATGGATTGTCTCAAGTGCAAGTTCGATGGGATCATCTCTGCCACCACTATCCCACCTAACACGCTTCCCTTCCAACCTCACACTCCTCTTCCTGTCCCCACACTTGCCTTCCTCAGACACTTTTGACCTTGTCTTTGGTGTCCCACTTTACTTAATACAATCTTTTCCCATACGAACCACGTCACCTAGTACCTTGATTTCAACCCCATACAATTCTCCTCACCTCCTAAATCCAACTCCTTCCACCGTTATTAATAGACCTTACTAAACTTTCCCTGTTCACTATCACTGTGCTTATCACTGTAACGACATCCGTCGTTAACTCTAATTTCAAAACGTTTTCGCTTGATCCAACTTTTCTCTCCTAATAATGCTCCATTCCAAACATGTGCCTGCTTACCAAAGTCGCAGAATAAGTTGTCGCATCCCAGCTTCAAATTGTGCTCTTTCATCTTCCTCCACTTGAACCCCAACCTGCCCCCAAACTCTTCCCCCAAATCTGGCTATTATGCTGATTACAGCACAGAGTTAACACTGATGAAAGTAGAGAATGACACTCTGCCCATTAGCGACCAGGTTTCCCTCTGGTTCTATAGTCCTTCTGAAACGATAAAGTCCTGTTTTCCGGAACCCACGTCCTCATCACTGCGTTCGCTTGAGCATCACCAATCTTCGCAACAAATTACACGTGAGAGGAGGTCATGGACTCTTTACAACTAAAATAGTAATAATAATGATGCTTGCATTTTGAAGTAACGCTTTTCGCAACTTCTGGACGTCTCACAGTTCTTCACAGAAGATACTGTAAAATGAATTGATTGTTTTGGTGCAAAACGCGGCAGCCACTTGAGCACAGCAATGTCGCAAAGACATTAGTGGATTTAAATGACCAGTTTTTATTGCAGGTTATTTTTGAATGTATCATTATTAGGCAAGTTGAGCAACGATAGTTGCCAAGGTATTCACCCTGACATGCCTGGATTCGAAAAACAGGTCTAACATTTGTAAGGCGAGTCCTCTAAGCACTGAGCTCCAGGTAAGAATATTCGCCAGACAGCCTCGTCCTCCTGCTTCGTAAAACACCCTTTGCATCCTCATCACCATCCCCGTCATCAGCTCCTACCACGATCCCATCCTACATTCCTTCTTCCAATCATTCCTTCCCCACACTTACCCACCATCACATCGACAAAACTGAATATCTGCTACCTAAACCTCCTTCCCACCAACTTGTTGAACTCCAAGCTCTCCTCCTCCACCCACTGTTGGCAGACAACATAAATGAGTCCCTCTCCTCAGTGTCATTACCGGCACCCTCTCAAAACCGCTGTCATCAACCTGTTGCGCAAAATTGTACATAGATCCCTTAACCGGAGCCACTACTACACAAATTAAAACGTTCCCTTCAGTGCCAAAGACATAGATTTCCTTGCTGCCAAACACCTATGCGCACAGCAACCCTTTTACTCCCTTTTTGAACCCTCCAAGTCCAGTTTCCATCCTGTTGGCTATTATCTTATTTAAATCCTCTGGATGATGGGTAGCTAATAAAGTCGGGCAAGGTAATTGGAGATTGGGTCATGAAGCTTGGAGCAGAATAGGACATGGGCTGCAGAGTTCAGTATCATCTGCAACCCGTAGAGGGAGGAATTGGGTTGGACAAGCAGAGCATTTTCGAGGATGTAATGATGGCACAAATGAGTGTTTCAGCAGGCTTGTGGGTAAGGTATTGACGGAGTTGGGAAATATTACGCACGGGAGAGAATGCAGAGCGAATCATTGCTTGGATGTTGTGGAGGATTGACAGTTGAGGTTCGAACAAGATACCTAGGTTCCTGACTGGCGTGTTGAGGTCGATTGAGCAAATATGGTGGATGATGCTGCCAGCGCCTAACTTATGAAGGCGCTGGCACGAGCGAATAAGCAGGGACTCTGTCTTGTAGACATTCAACTGTACAAAGTTAGCTATCATCTAATATTTGATGGCTGCATGACAGTCTTGCAAGACAGTAGTTGTCCTGGAGTTAAGGGTACAGTAGGAAAGACAGAGTTGGGTGTAATCTGCATCCATGTGTAAGTTTCCCCAATGTCTGTCGATGTAGTCACCAAGAGGAAGGATGCATTTGTTTAAAAGCAGCGATCCGAGGTTAGAGGTCTGGGGGATGGCTCATGTGAAATTGCATGGACTGGACGCCAGGCCACTGGTTGAAAGATGACGAGGAGGACAAGTTGGAAAAGAAGAATCTTACTGTGAAAATTGAAAGAGTCCAGTCATGTTCGGAAGTTGGAGGGAATGCAGGATTGAATTCCAGAGTTTGGCGGCAGAGCGGCTGAATGGTGGAACGGGTGCGGCGGGAGACATGAAGCAGGCAGAAGCCAACTGAATGGAGGGAGCAGACCGGATGATAGGCGCTTTGGAGCCCATAGTGTTAGTTTGGGGCTCATTGACAGCATTTCCCCTTCACGAACCCATATTGGCTAGATTTTATAACTTTATGAACGTTCAGATATTCCATTATCATTCTTTTTATAAGAATCTCCATGTTGTTAGCCAAAATTATTGGCAAGCCCTCAAGACTATTGTTAGCCTGATCAATTTTACAACCTGTGTATAAAGATGAGTAACATCTGGTTTCACGCAAGTCTCATGGAATCTCAAGTGTTTAGGGATATCTAGGTATTTGTGACATATTTCCAGCCACGGGATCCCTTATCTTCTGAGTAATTTAGGAATGCCTGAAGGTGTGGTTAGAGCTTAATCAATAATAAATAAACGAAGGTATTTGCATAATAATTATAAACCTTAATATGTCTTTGTAAGGTCTTAGTATGATTTTGCAACGTCTCAAGCTTTTTACAGACTATTCTGTAAAGTCGCTTGACTGTATATGTTTGTGAGCAAAATCTGGTAGCCATTTCTGCACAGCCAGATCGAATGAAGAGTCCAGGATTGAGATATCAGTCCTATTTCAAGTGATTATTACACCCAGATAACTTTTTCGGATTCAAATAGTTTGAGATATGACCAAAACCTTTTATAATATATTTCGCAACCTGTTTGTGCTATGCACATGCAGAAACCCAGGCAGATTAACAATCAGTTACACATTGGATTTTTGCAGTTTTCATTATGCTGAATAATGTAATCGTCTAACGTTCTCGCCATTCAGCCAGACACTTCGTTATATGGTTCTGTGCATAGCAAAACGGCTGGTTTCTGATATTAGATTGATTATTTTTACAAATTACATTTATTGCCACTGGGCACAAAATAGAACTGCATTGGCAGCCGTATACCATGAACTGCTTTGATTCAGTTGTTATTTGTAGGTGATTTGTTACTTGTGCAATCACTGTCCCAGTAGAGTTTGACTCCGAAGTATAAGAAGGGAAAACATGAAGGATTGGAGGTGGTTTACATCATTCAGCAGCAGAACAGTATCAACAGAAGCCAGTACAGCTTGAGAATGATGGCAATAATTGAAATAGGAATGGTGTTTTACCCTATGCTGGGAATCTTTGGCTTTCCTGGTACGCAGTTGAAGGAGATGCAGTTGGCAGTATTCCACTCCTCCAAAACTCTATGTGTGCACCGGACAATGATGATTCTTTGACATGGAAATAAATTGAGCTGACCAACAAAGTTAAGAAGGCAATATTCAAGGATGGATAGTAAAGAAAGTGGGTGATAGGTTAACGGGAAAACGAGTGGGTAGAATCATACTCTAAAACAAAAAATCCGATACTGATATCCTTCCCACAGGTACAATATTTCTAGATTTCAAAAGGGTAGTATCAATGGCAAGTATACAAAAGCTGGAATTGGGCACCTAAGTTCTGAGGAAACGTTCCAATATCAAACGCAAGGATTATTATTCATTCCAATTGCTTTACAAGGATTTAATCTATATTTTGTATGTAATGCACGCTAGCCATTTGCGCAGAGCTGGATCTTACTAAATCTCATGGATTGTAGTGAACAATTGTCATGATTGCTTTTTTTGATGCACTATTGTCAAGCATAATGAGTAAGGAAACTTGCTCAAGGTTTCGACTTGCCGGGAATATAACCCATGTGTTTCCATTGCGACGCACGTACTCTAAACTATCTACTGCAGGCTTACACATGTAGACACTTACAGAGAGAGACGATTGGTCAGAAGTAGTGGATAATAAGAACAGAGGGGATGGTGGTTTTGAAAGCAGTCGAGAGTGTTAGAATGATGAGTTTGCAGAGAAAGCCCTGCTCACAAGTAGACACAATGTGATGTTTTATCTTGACGAGGGTTGACTTTGTGCTGTGAGTAGATGAATCCCAGATTCGAGAGATTATGCGGATGAAGCATGGACAGGAAAGACCGATGCTGTGAAGCGAAAACAAATTCCATGGCTTTGGAAGGAAAATGATGTTTGGTATTTTTAGAAAGGAGATGGATGAAGGCAAGTGTTTTTGGAGTTCTGTGTTTCGCCAAAGTGCCTGTGAACATGGAAAGTCGAGAGAAGGGGACACAGGTCAATCAGGGTGGATGCCATTGCCATTATCATTTAAGAGGACGGTTCCAAAGCTGGATTGGTGAACAGCTATGGTCCATTTGGGGAGAAGACAGATCTATAATAACAACTGCAGCAAAACTACATTTGTATAGCGCCTTTCATTTCAGGAGGAACATTACTACTTCAGAAAGGAGCTGATGACAGGGTAGAAAGGAAGGTGGGATAAGGAGTTGCCGATGGGTCCATCGAAGAGGTGCGAAAGTTGAAGGAGGCGAAGCAGGGTGGAGCGACTGTGTGATGGAACTCCAGAGATTGGGATCAAAGTGGCTGAAGGCTCGCCCGACATTGATGTGGCGGGTGGGATACGGGATATGGAGCAGATGAGATTTTACTGATCGGAAGATGCGGGCCAGTTGCAAAGGTGATATGATTTCACAGATCTAGAATGGGGCGGGGTTGTGCAGGCCTTTAAATGTGAGGAACATAAACTTGAATTAGATCATCTGGATGATGGGGGGTCCAATGGAGTCGGGTGAGGATGATGTTGATGGGTTCACTGTGGAATGCAAGAGGACATGAGCCTCAGATTTCTGGATTAGTTCCATCTTGTGGAGGTAGGGATTAAGAATGTCCACCAGCAGGGCGTTTACATAATCATGATAGGATGTAATGACTGCGTGAATGAGGTTACCAGCAGCTTTGAGGTTGTTATCTATATATATCTGTATGTATATACGGACACATTTCACAATTCAGAATATCTAGCACAGGCATGATGAGCTGATTGATTGGCTTCTGTGCTATAATATTCCAATTAATATTGTTTGCATATTATGTGGTACTTGTTCGTTTGAAATAGCTGAATAATACGATATGCACAGTGTTAAATGCAGGGAATATTATTATAATTTACTGCCAGGCACGTTCAAACATGTGATTATGTAATTTACAATTGTGATTGTGAATTTGCTGCAGCGATCGCGGTGACCATTGTGGTCCTGTCCCAGGGAATGTGCGGACTCTCCAAATGTGTCACCCGCTACCTGGTGGCAATGGCTGTTGCTGATCTGCTGGTTATGTTCATTGGTGTGATCCTGAGGAAGACATTTCAGCTCCACCTGCCGCACTTCCCTTTGTTCCAGACCCCGGTGTGTCGAGTGCATCTTGTCCTGCGCTGCATCGTCATTGAAACCTCTGTCTGGCTGACCATGGCCTTCACCTTCGACCGCTTCATTGCCATCTGCTGCCCAAAGCTCAAACCCAAGTATTGCACCGAGAGGACAGCGGGCCTGGTGATCTGGACAATCTGTGCAATTTTAATCGCAAAAAATATCCCCATTTATTTTATGTACCAACCGCTGATGGTGATTAATGGGCAGTTCTGGTTCTGCAGTGTCAAGCCAAGCTGTAGAACTGCTATTGGCTGGAGGGCGTTTAGCTTTATTCATATGATTGTAAATCCGATTCTTCCCTTCATCGTGATCCTCCTCTTCAACTCTCTGACCATCAGGCAGATTCTCGTTGCCAGCACTGTGCGCCAACGTCTGCGGGGATCACTGAAGTTGAAGGACGAGGAGATGGATAGTCGAAAGAAATCCATGATCTTGCTCTTTACCATCTCGGGGACCTTTGTGTTGCTGTGGATCACCAACGTGTTCTCCTTCATGTTTGCACTGTTGACAGAGGCCAAGCTCCTACAGTCTGACTACAGCAAACCTTTCACCGTCGCTGAGCATGTGGGTTACATGCTGCATTACCTCAGCTCCTGCTCCAACACCGTCATCTATGGTGTGACGCAGACCAAATTCAGGCACCAACTCAAATCCCTCTTCATTTACCCAATCACTCGCTTACTGGGCCAGTAACATAACCACGTTTAGCTGCTCTAATCTCTTTGATATTCAGAACGTTATAGTCACCTGCAGACCTATGCTATGTTAGAAATGGCTTGGTATCTGTTTGTAATCATCTTTACATTGTATTGAAGCTTTTCTAGATGGAAAGTCAAGTTGTCTTTTCACAATATATTATGTAGAGTTAGATTTCATTCACTCAATTAAGATCAGTCCTGCTTTTAGTACAACTAAAGATCCCCTAACACTGTGAGGTGCTATGAACTCCACTATTAAGAAGCATATTCATTAAGCCGCAATAAATGCCACACTGGTCTACACCTTCCCATCTATTTAATAAGTTAGCCAGAAGTATCAAAGCAAAGTGAAAGTATGGATTGCCACGGAAAATAATCAACATGCATGCACTGCCAGACATATATATCTGGGAATTCAAGTCATTACGTTATCTGAGGATCACGACCGGTGATGACTTAACTAAAACGATTTCTGAGCAAATCTTGGCAGGAAGAAAGCTTCAGCAAGACCATGAGAACCAGCAAAACCATCATCCTTTCGAACCTGCCCCGCCATTCATTCATGTCTTATATTCCATTCTAATTCCAGCTATCATTATTCACATATCCGTTAATCCCTATATGAATTATAAATCTATCTATCTCATTCTTGAACATGTTCAAGGAATGAGCATCAACAGCCCTTTGCGGTGATGAATTCGAAATTCATTACCCTCTGATTGAATAAGTTTATTTCTCAAATCCGTGCGAAAGGGTTGACCCCTAACTTGAAAACTGTGACACCTTGATTTAGTTTCTATAACCAGGGGAACAATCTCCCACTATCTATTTTGTCGTGCCTCTTAAGAATATTATGCGATTCTGTACGATTCCCCTCTAATTCTTCTATATTCCAGAGACTATGGCCTCAAATTAATCAACCTATCATCATAACTCATCTCCCTAATTCCAGGTACTAACCTAGTATACCTACGCTTCACTCCCTCCAAGACAACTACGTCCTTCCTTAAATAAGGAGACCTTCATTGCACACAGTGCAGATAAGAATGATCCAGCATTTTTTGGTGTGTTTACGAATTTTCTTGAATTCGCGTTGGAAGATCTATTGCAAGGCTTGTGAAGATTGTACATGTAAGCTTTATTTATTGATATATCACAATATTTTGTATAATCTGGAAGTCTCTCTGTCTTCATTTATTTCTTCCAATTGATAAATAAAATGCTTTGCATAACTGGAAAAGTACAATACTTTGAAAAGACTGTATACTACATGCACTTGGAATAGAACTTCAGAGGTCACGCAGTACATTATAGAGACTCAGAGATTTACACTATTTGGATCCAATGAGAAGAGAATAATTTTAAATTATCTGGTTCATCATATGGAACATTGGGTTATATGGGGCATGACATCCAACCCCTCTCTTTCCTGGAAAATATCTTCAAGTCAGCTGAATTCATCCCCCTCTGGGCTTCCTCTTGTAATAAAATGCCCTCCTCCATTACTCCAAAAAAAAACTTCTTCTGCACCCTCAATGCCATTACACAATTCACTTCTCGAACTGCTCATCACAAATTTCAACCACGAAAAGCAGAAACCACTGCTACTTCAATATATATGTGCTTTCCACCTGGCTCAAATCTAAGTCAATATTCCATTGCCAGGTCTGATTAGACATAATCAAAATTAATGCTCCACTAAATAGTCCTTCAAATCCAAGAAAACCTTGAAGGCCAAGACGTACACCAGGTTCTTCTCCAATAGGACTCATCTTCTCCACCTACCCTGTCATGCCTCGCTCATTTCCTGCTCCAACACCAACCTCAAGGAGACGATGGACTTCCTCCAATCCAAAATCGAGTGGATAGCTTCACTGTCTCTGCAGTACTACCTCTCCATGCTCTTGCCCTCATATCCTGGCCCCTATGTGTTCCTACCTCCATACTGTAGTACCTGTTTCGTTTACCTAATTCCCCCGCTTAACTCCATAACACCGTAGAAGACGGAACTCAAAGGAAAATCCTCATTTTCGAGAATCACCCACCCTCCTGTTCTCTCTGCCTTCCACACTCTCCGATTCTGACCCTCACCTCCGAAATTCCTGCCTCTAAATTCCTGTCTGGCAAGTGCTCCCAATGCTAAAGGAGCTGTACGAATGTAATTGTGAGCCTTCCAGTGACATCACTTTATCATTGATAACAACCAATAATATAATATCATGGTAGTAATGAATGAGAAGAACATGGCAATGCTGATGACAGTAACGTCAGATACTTCGCTCATTAGCAGGAATTGGAGTGCATCTCGGATAGGAAGCTTTTATCATTTGGTTCTTGTTGGCCTTTCCATCGAAAGCCCTCATGGAGTGTGATTATATGGGGCATATAGCTGATGACTTGCAATATAGTTACTCTCAAAGCGATTTTTTATCAGCTTGTTAAATTAGTTGCAAAGTTTGATATATTACAGCAGCTCACTCAAACATGCTGCAATATATTCCCCCGTATTAGGGAATCTGTATCCGTCTCTTGCCATATTCCTCAGCATCAACGATATTGATTCTTGGAAGAGAGACAACTTTATACCGCTCAATATTAGCCAAACCGTGGCCCAACTAATTGGCACGTATTACCGCCTCTGACCCACATAGATCAGCTGTATCAGTATCCATGGATGGACACTCCACCTAACAACCATTTCGGGAACCTGGTTGAACGTGAGATGTTGTTTCTCTCCCATGTCCATGGCACTAGCAGCACCGCCTTCCACCACCTCCGGAATATCGGCCGTCTCCATCACTGCCTCATGTCTCAGGTTGCTGAACTCCATATACATATATTTTTAACTTCTAGTGACAACTGCGACAACTCCTTCCTTGTCGGCCTTCCCAACACTAACCTCCACAAGCTGCAGCTCATGTCCTCTCCCGCACAAATCAACATTAATTCAACACCCCCAACACTCACACCAACACTCACCTGACTCCCCGTCAAATTCAAGATACCTGCAGTCACTAACAAGGCCTTCTATGTATTGCGCCCTTCTACGTCTCTGACCTACTTACCCTTTAACAATCTTTACTCTCCCTCCATTTAGCAGGCTCCGGCCTGCTTCTTGTCTCCTACCCAACACAACCTATCATTGGAAGATAGGCTTTCAGCCACTCTGCCATTTCGTAACACCATCCCACAATTTCTTCATTGTGCTACATCCCTTGCCTCTTTCAAGGCCTGTCTCGAGATCCTCCTTTCAGTATGTGCCTTCGTTGAGCATCCTACCTCTCTGCCAAACCTCATCCCAACCCTGCCCCCAGCCAACCACACACAATCCTTCTCGCGTGCCTGAACCTTGAATATTTAACGCATCGGGATTTCCTCCGTATTGCTCCAACAAAAATGTAATTTTGTGCTTGCTGTTATTGCTGTATCAGCTTGATGGACAGCAGGTGAAATTGGTTGAGCATAAAGTGTTGATTGAGTCATGGAGTCTTGTGCAGGAGAAGGCATCGGCTTCAATTTACTGCAAGATCTGCCACCTACCGGTGGAACAATAGGGGAGGACTATCAGCGGTCGAGGCTGCAAATTAGTAAGTTTCGTGTTCTGTTTTTTGTTTTGTACTATGAGAATAATTCCAGCCTATCGTTTAAGACAGTGGAATGTTGCAGATTTGGTGATATGCAGAATCAGTCTTAGCATCAATGCAGATTACGAAGGATATCTGAGGTCAAGCAAGTCGCTGAATTTCTGTGTTGGATCCGAATAAGTATCCATGGAGAAGGGAGATATTGTCTTCGCCCAAAGTATTGAGGCGCTTGTGGGAGCCAAAGCAGAGGACCTACATCATGGTGGCATTCACCAGAACACTTCACAGACATCAATGTAATGTCACTTGACTGTATATTTGTTAGGGCAAACTGTGGCTGCCATTGTACACAGCAGCGTCCTGTGAACAGTTCTGAATTAGGAGACCAGTCCTACGTTAAGTGGTTGTTATGCACAGACAACTCTTTCCGTTTTCTCTCTTCCATTCATTGAAATTGAATTTTTTGGGGAAAATAATCGGATTCAAGAATGCACAGCCATGAGCAAAACTGTTTTGTACGATTTTATTTGTTTTATTTGGTTAATCGATTTTTTTGAGTGCATATACAATAATAATAGATATATTTGCATTTAACGCAGCGATTGTACTGTCTTCTAGACATCTCGAAGCGCCTCAACGTATATACTAACAAGCGAATCGACTGCTTGTCTGGTGGGCAAGACACGGAATTCAATTGCACACAGAAGTTTTCCACGAATACTGGTGCATTGAACTGGCTAAATTATTATTGTTTCTTTCAGAGAATTAATTCTGGGGTATCGATGACGGAAACTACCCGAGATCATGCCGATCCGTGAACTAATCACAGGGCACCGACTTGCGAAGCAAATTCCCTAGGCACGCAAGCAGTCAGGCAGGCAGAACTGGTGAGAGAAGACGAATAATGTTTAATGTTATGGAAAGCAGCCGAGAGGTTGACTATGATGTTGAGACAGAGATGGGTGATGGTCGAATTTGGACAAATTTTCATTTTATTTAGCTTGACCAGAGCTGACTCTATGTTACGAACAATACAAAACGCCAATTTTAAAGGATTGTGGGATAAAGTTGAGAGAACAAATGCAAATTTGGGATCGGCAATACAGTCCATGAACGTGGAAACACAAGAAAGTTTTGAAATGGGAGATATTCGGAGAGCACCTGAGAGTTGAGGGCGTGAAGATAGCTGCTATACTAGGGTTACATTTGTTAGCAAGTTGTGGTGTGGGAGTTGACAGGGGCTGGGGTGTCAATCGTGACCGAATGCAAGGGAGTTGTGGTTAAAATCATCCAAGATTATGAGAAGTTCAGAAACGCAGGCAGAAGCACTACCTAAGGGTGGAGATGTCAGCGAGGAAAGTAGTGGAAACTGAGGATGGGGGACAATGGTGGCTGCTGATGGACAGCTAGCAGCGTTTGTAACAATCAGTTCACTAGAGGATTCCAAGTAGTGAGCATAGTGCTGGTGTGAGTACAGGAGGGTGAGAAGATGCGGAATTTTGCAGGAGATATTGACTGAGTTGGAGCAACAAACTGTATGGAGAAGGAGAGAGTAAAGATTGTTGGGGTTGGGTCAGGTGCTGCAGCCAAATCCAGCTAAAAATCGGAGAAGAGCAATCACTGAGGCATCATCAGCCCACACGCATTGAGACTGGGTGAGGCTCGATGAGACACTCCAAAGTGGAAGCAGTTGGAATTGCGGTCATGGCATTTCTAGAGCAAAGCCGGAGAGGAACGGAGTTACGGACAGAGGGTAAAGATGATTACAAACTCACTTGGAAGTGAAACTACCTGCAAAATAAACAAAAAATACTACAAATGTTATCTTCTTGCCAGAGATAACAATCATTCTCAAAAATTGAATTATAACTGGATACATGGCAGTTTGTGGGACATTAATCTTAAACAAAAAACGAAGTTTCTGTGAAAACTCAGCAGGTCAGGCAGCATGCATGGAGCAAGGAAAGTGAGTTAACGTTTCGGGTCTATGACCGTTCGTCACAACTGACCTGAAATGTGTATCGAAACGTTGACTCACTTTCTTTCTCTCGATGGATTCTGCCTGACTTGCTGAGTTTTCCAGAAACTTATGTTTTTGTTAGAGAAAGGACCTAGTTTGATTTGCGTGCATAGCAATGGCAAAGCGATATTACCTGCCACCAAATGCCTCTTTATGCATCGCAATAAATCGAATCACGAAGGTTATCGAATAGATTGCCTTCTTGCCAGAGATAACAATCATTCTCACAAATTGAATTATAACTGGACACATGGCAGTTTGTGGGACATTAATTTGTGCAATTACTACTTCTAAATCCACAATATGTACTGACATTTCATTATCCAGCTACAATGGACTGAATGGTCTACTCGCTTCTCCCTTTCTCCCGCTGCCCCACTTCGACGATGGTTTTTGTGACACTGGTGTGCGCAATTTCGCTGCCACGTTTCTCCCACAAGTGAAAAGAAGGATTATCTGCTTTTCTTTCCCCCACCCGAATCCTCGCCGCCTGCTCTGGACCCTACTGCTTTCCCCCCCCCCCCCGTTCTTCCCTCTTTTTCTTTTCCGTTCCTCGACCACTCTCCCTTGGTATGGTCCCTACGTTGGGATGTTGTTGTATACAGTTAATCGCTTTGAGACGTCAATAAGATATGGACAGCGCCATGTCAATATCAGTATTATTATATGATTATTCTGTGCTGTGAACGTAAGAAGTGGTCTCTGAACATTCTGTGAAATGCATATTGTTAAATGTGTGATAGTGGTATGCACTAATCGAATGCATGGAAACTTATTTTTAGCTTGGTGCCAGGCCCAATCAATGATGAGATAGTGAAATGTATGATTGTGTTTGTGACTTTCCTGCAGCGATTGCGGTAACCATTGTTGTGCTGGCCCAGGGAAAGTGTGGACTCTCCAAATGTGTCACCCGCTACCTGTTCGCCATGGCTGTTGCTGATCTTCTGGTCATGTTCATTGGTGTGATTCTGAGGAAGACATTTCAGCTCCACCTGCCGCACTTTCCTTTGTTCCGGACCCCCGTGTGCCGAGTGCACATTGCGTTGCGATACTTCGTCCTTGATAACTCTGTCTGGCTGACTATGGCCTTCACTTTCGACCGCTTTATTGCCATCTGCTGCCCAAAGCTCAAACCCAAATACTGCACCGAGAGGACAGCGGGCCTGGTGATCTGGACAATCTGTGCCTTTTTAGGGGCAAAAAATATCCCCATTTATTTTATCTTCCAACCACTGATGATGAACAATGGGCAGCCCTGGTTTTGCAGTTTGATGCCCAGCTTATATACTGCTTTTGGTTGGAGGACATATTACTTTATTCACATGATTGTAAATCCCATGCTTCCCATCATCTTCATCCTCCTCTTCAACTCTCTGACAATCAGGCAGGTTCTAGTTGCCAACACTGTGCGCCAGCGACTGCGGGAATCAGTGAAGTTGAAGGACGAGGAGATGGAGAGTCGGAAGAAATCCATAATATTGCTCTTTACCATCTCGGGGACCTTCGTGTTGCTGTGGCTCACCTACTTGGTAACCTTCATGTTTGCACTGATGACAGAGGCCAAACTTAATCAGTCCAACTACGGCAGCCCTTTCACCATCGCTGAGCATGTGGGTTACCTGCTGCAATTCCTCAGCTCGTGCTCCAACACAGTCATATATGGTGTGACTCAGACCCAGTTCAGGCAGCGCCTGAAATCCATCTTCATTTACCCCATCACTCGCTTACTGAGCCACCAACATAACCATGTGTAGCTTTGTTGCTCTCTTTGATCTTCACGACATTACACTCACGCAAAGACCTGTGCTGTCTTAGAAATGATTCGGCATCTTTGAAATAATCACTTTTAAATGGAATAATGAGCCGTTTGAAAATGCCTGTTATTGCTTGAAAATAGATTTTTTGCAGTTAGATATCTTTCAGTCAAATCGGAACTTTGATTTTCAAAAAAACCACAGACGTCAGACCAACCGGATGTTTTATTTACTGTACACATAAGAGGAAACCATAAGTTACCAGTTTTTATGCGTCTTCAAGCGAATTGTGGTTTATAGCTGGAAAAAGCTATAGTGCATTTTAGTCCACACTAAACAATTTGAACTAAACAATATATGACATATACCTGTGCAAATTGATAAACGATATTGATTTGGAAATAGACTTGTCTGCATTAATTGAGGGGGAAAATAGAATTTGGTAAAAGATATAACTGATTTGAATTAGCTATAATAGTGTTGGACATGCGGTAGTTTCTGGATAACTTGGGATGATCAAACTGAGAGACTTGCAACAATAATTGGATATGTTTTATGGGTCCCAAAAAGGACATATTAAAATGGGATATTTCTCTCCTATCTCTTGTGCAGCATTTGCTTATATCACACAAATCATTATGAAATGTAGGTAGAGATGTAAGCATTACTGTAATGCAATGGGTTAGTTGCTTATATCTATTGCACATATGAATTAATAAATTGTTCTAAGTTTGCACAATGTTTCTACCAGTCTTCAATTACCGCAGAAACACAAATCTAAATGAACCCTTACATTCCATGCTTGGAACGGGATCGTGCTTTATTTAATACACTGGAATTTAGTTGTTAACTGAGATATGACAGCTATACTCACTGGCCAACATTTTGTCTTGCATAAATGTGGAGTCCTGTCGCTCCCTGCTGGACACTCACCTTGAAAAAATATAGAATAGATTAAATTAACTGTATACATGTGGGTGAATATTGCGGCTGAACACATTATTTACCAGGCCAATTACCACTGACTGCTCTTATGGTGGATTGCTAACTGGATAGAATTGTACCTCTTTTATTACAAAATTATGATGTTCGTGTAATCCTACATCTCACCTTCAATCTTCTGCGCTCTACGAATAACTATTCCATAGTGTCTCCAATTAACTGTAGTTTGCTTTCGCTGTTATCTTTCTCCTGCAACTCCTCCAACAGCAATAAAATTACACTTGTTTAGCGCCTTTCACGCATCCAATGCACATAGATAATGTGTGGAGCACAGAATTGGACACAGCAGTTCACCTGAACCCGAACCATCCATTTGTATAAGTTTAACGTAACATGTTTCTATCCTGCTCTGTGCTGCTGTTGATGAAGCCCACGTTGCTATGCGTTTCCAATATGGATGAGAGTCCGATCGAGCAACTTTCGAACTGTTTGGCATTAGGGCTTCGGGTTGCATTTCTAAGGCTATTGAATACAAAATCTGCCTCCATGAGTGATTCTTCAAGTCCCACTGAAGTGTCTGGATGTTCTGTTGTCAGCATTGTCAGCATTCTGTTCTGTTCTTGTATCAGGCGCTGCCTGCATCAAACTCCATGGTTGCACACTTAACCCCATCGAGCCTGTCAGGAACCTAGGCGTCATGTTTGAACTTCAAATGTCTTTTCTCCCCTGAATCCAAGCAATGTCTTGCACTGCCTTTCCCCACCTCTGCAACATTGCCCGACTCCACCACTACCTCACACCAAAGCCAATGAAACCCTCACCCATGCCTTCATTGCATCCCGGTTCAATTATTCAAATATGCTGCTGTTCGGCCTTCGCAATTCTTCCCTGCACAGATTGCAGATATTGCAGAACTCTGCATCCCATTTGCTTCTCCGTTCCAAACTCTGTTACCCCATCTTCACCAAACTTGCCGGACTCCATTGCCTCCCCATCATCCAGAGGATCCAATTCAATTACCCGATCCTCACCTATAAAGCCCTCCACAACTTCGCCCACCGTACATCTGTGACCTCCTATCCCCACCAACCTTCCGGCTCCATCCGCTCACCGGGCTCTGGCTCCACATGTCCCGACCCAGCCGCACAGCCATTGGCAGTGTTGTAGTCCAATTGCAAGGATCTCTGCTTACACTGTAGCCATACAAGAAACATTATCTGCTTACAAGTTGGGCTTGCTTAAACAGATTAGTATTGAAGCAACATATTGTAAATTTGGTACAAAAGGGAGTAAATGTTGTAAATTGTAACCTGCAGAATGTAACCCATCACACCTATAAGTGATCAGGATCGGCTCGAAGAAGGACAACTAACAACAAAGTATCGATCCTGCAACTCGCCTAATCGATTAACGATAGAAAATGGCTGAAGAAAAAATCCTAATAAGGACCAGGAGAAGAAGGAAGTGAAACTGTATAAAAGTTACTTGGCAAACACCCAAAACTCCAGATGAAATTCCGGGGAATTACTGGCGGAGAAAAGCTTCATCACCATGAAGAAGAGAACGACAACCTGCAGCATAACCTGATCAATTAAGAGTCGTGTGGGTATTCTATGATCTTTTACATTCCTTATTATCTATCTCTTTTATCAAATGAATGTATGCAATAAAGACTTGCTTAAGTTTGTATAAAATACGTTCGCAAGACAGAATCGGTAACAGATATTTTCTTTGTGCAACACTTTGGCGTCCCTGGGTGGGCTCGAAATATAATTCAGTAAAACTTAGTTTGATCAAACCACAATATGTGGAACTGGTGTAAACAGTTCAAAGGTTTTGGGAAGAGTAGTGCATTTCAAAAATCGACAGGAAAATATTGTTTATTGGGGAACCAGAAACGTGAAGGTAAAAAGTGTGTAAACTCTTTTAGGTGAAAGAATAAAAGGGGCACTTAAGGAAAAGAGAGAGAGAGAGAGAGAGAGAGAGAGAGAGAGAGAGAGAGAGAGAAATAGAGGTATAATCTGTATAGATAATAAAGTATCAGAAATGGAAGAATGAAGAAACAGTTGTAATAATATCCTCAGAGAATATGACTGAAAAACATGGCCAAAGTGGGGAAATTGGACATCAGGATATGGACAAAGTGACCATTTGTTGGATAGAATAAAACGGGACATGAGCCGGAAAGAACAAAAGTCACTGAGAATAGCCATGGCTATCACTGGAGCCGCGCAAGAAAATAAGAATATAAAGAAACTACCGAAAGAGAAGTCGGATAGAGAATTAGAAACCCAAGCACAGTTACAACAATTAAGAAAACAGATAGAGGATAGCCAGATGCAAGTGAAAATTGCACACTTGTTTCGCGAAAATGGACAACAACAAACGCATAAGGCAGAAAAATAAAAAGATCAGGCGAAAAGAGAGAAAATTGAAGTACTGGAAAAACAAAGGGCATACGACGGAGAAACAAAAATCTTACAAAGAACAATTGAGGACGTAAAAGCTACATTTAGGGTAACTCAAGCGGCCAGTATAGCCAAAAGGCATGACCAAACGGATCATAATAGATGTAAGAAAAAAAAAGCAATTAGGAGTACAGAGAGGAATGATTTGCCCATATGGGGATACAGTGGGAGAAGAGGAAGAGAAGATGGATTGGGCAAGCTTAGAAGAAGAGACTGCGAGGTATCATGAATAAGAATCCCCTCATATGAGGAAGTAGATTCACAAACAGAATTTCAAATGGCGTCAATAACCACCCGGCGTACAGACTGAAATGGGGCATCGACCCAATGTGCTACACCCTATTTGTCCACTCAATTACGAGACATTGCTAACAACTTTAAAGCCATTATAAGCAGGGGGCAATTTGGAAGAACTAATCGAACAAGTCCGCCAACAAGCTTTAATACATGGCTTGGACGATCCCGAGCGTCAGCGGCTAATTCTACAGTGTACTGACGAATCATTACGAGAAGTGTTAAACGCAGTTGCACAGGTGGGAGGGGGCTATTTAGCTGAGTTAATAACCACCTTAAAACATGCCAATGGGGAAGATAGAGGGGATCCCCAAGAAGCGATATGGAACACTAAAGAGAGAGCCACAGAGCACCCCATTGCCTATGCAGCACGATTGTGGACTTGTTATAATGCAGTTTATGGCCCAAATCTAGAACGTAATAATCTGAATGATCCTCACTCGGAACGATAGAGACGAACTTTAATCTCCCACGGTAACGAATCCTCTCTTACATTATGCGCTGGTTTTGACCCAACTGCGGCCACTCAAAATGAAGCATGGATTTTGAGACGAATGAGTAATGCTTCGGAGGAAGATAGGAGCAAGAGGAAACCTATTTAAATGGCTACTTTCGGCACATCTGGTCAGAATTCACCCGTGTGGCAAAACGAGGGAAAACCAGGTCCTCCTCATCATCTATGAATCTATGAATCTATATCAGGCTCGGGAAGGGGAAGAGGGCGAGATTTGGTGTCTTCCCCTCGAAGGACCAATTGATAGACAGGACTCAGAGTTATGAAGTAGTCAGGCCTGGAATCAGTTAGTGTGTGTTGCAAGCAAAGATGATTTGTGCAGACCAACCGAATCATGTTTGGTAGGAGGTCACCAAACAGTGTTTTTTATGGGATACGGGAGGACCAAAATCAGTAATCAATACTACACTGTTGAAAATCTTCAAAGATCAGTGACAAAAATGTACCACAATAGCATTAACAGGACATAGTCAAGTTCGATATGTTGCCTCACCAATATCAGTAAAAATGGGAAAATTGGAGACATCACATAAACTCGTGGTGATTCAATTGGGAAAAACGGTGGAGCATATCCTTGGAATCGATTTTGTGCCTCAAAATAAATTATCTTATGATCCTGTACATTGAATTGATTTGGTCAGTAAAAGGTATTGCACACAAATTATACCGGTGGGTCATTACCAACACCGTGTGTGTACCATTGGGGAATACACGGTTGATCCAGAAAAGATGCTTTCTCAGGAAGAATAACGGGCAGTATTGTGAAAGCACATTGGTGTTTTTGCAACACGTAAACACAATTGTTGATACGTCACCGGCCCTGTATCGATAATCGAACCCGATCCAAAACCGCAGAGACAGTATAGTTTTCCTGCTACCGCAGTAACACATTTTGAAGCAGTAATAACACGACTATTAAAACAAGCGGTTTAAAGGGAAATAGCATCCACAAACAATACTCCAATATGGCCCGTTAAGAAACCAGACGGGTCATGGAGACTAATTATTGATTATCACGAACTGAATAAGGCAACTCAGTTAACTGCAGCTACGGGATCTTCTAGTCCATTCGCATTGGTGCAACAGTAAACCGAGGCAGAATGGTTTACAATGTTAGATGTCAGCAATGGATTTTGGTCAGTACCACGCACAATGGAGTCTCAATACAAATTCGCTTTTACGTTCAAAGGACAGCAGAATAACTGGAATCAGTTACTACATAGGTTTCCATAACTCGTCCTCAAATTTCCACTAACGGTTACAAACGGGGTTAAAACCAATCACAGCGCCCGAATGTTTAATCCAATATGTAATTGATTTGTTGCTACAAACGAGAGATTTGACCTGTCATATTGAATTATTAGGTGAGTTGTTATTATTGCTAAAAACAAATAGGAGTTAAAGTGAACCTGAAAAAGTCACGAATCTGCCGACGGGAGGTGCAGTATCTAGGGGTCACCATGACTTATGGTCAGCGATTGATTAATGACGAAAGGAAAAAGACTATGGCAGAACTGCCAATCCCAACTTATCTAAGAGCACTACGTCAGTTTTTGGGAACAGCAGGATATTGCCGAGATCATATTGATGGATTTGCCAGGATGAGCTCTCCACTAATGAGCTTATTAAAACAGGATGTACCTGGAATTGGACAGAGGAACACACAGAATCGGTGACTAAATTAAAACAAGCCTTGCAACTGGCTCCAGCATTAAGAGCACCAGAGGTCGCTCGTTCATTTGTACGAGAAACAGCGGCAAGCACACCATTACTACACTTCGCAGTATATCCTTGACATGTCTTGCCAATGTGATAGGTGATGTATCAAATTATTACTATTATTATTACCTGATTGGATATGTGAGAGAACTTGTACTGCCCCAGTGACTCCTACACCCCTAGTTTGCCCTGAGAAAGAAATGGATTGGTTATTCAGATTGGGACAAAATGGCCAGGCGGTCAGGCGCTCTGTCCTCCTCAACCAGCAGGCAGTGACAATACTTTGGGCAATGTATTTTTGTATTGATTTTTCCCTGTTTCCGACCCAGGCTGTAACAAGTATCATTCAACTGATCACTGACATTCCCAGACTGACGGGCTGTGTACAGGGGCAGTGAGAGTGTGAGGTCTCATGAACCTGGATGTTGTGGGTGTGAATATTGACTTATTGACGGGAGCTCACTCCCTTGTTGTGTGTGAGAGGAACCTCTCAGATCAGGGGACATCTCCACACTTCCCGGCCACAGTCAGGTGCTGACTAACCACAATTTGAATTTGCCGCCTTGTGTTTGCCCCAGAATGTGTGTCAGGCCCAGGACGCCCTGTGACTGGTCTGCCAATCACCGCTCGTCACTTCTCCCCTCTCCTGAGCCCCACACACTCACTCACCTCAAGTCTTCTTTTCTCCTCCGCTGTTCCACTGGCTCGGTCCTCCAGGTTTCTACGGCTGAAGAAAAATTAATAATAATAATAATAATCCTTGCATTTGATATAGGTAGCGCATTTCACATCTTATCATTGCCTCAAAGTGCTTCACAGAATATACTCTCAAGCCAATTGCACACATCAATCCACGACTGTGCGCTGTGCGTGTCCCACGAACAGTCGTGGATTGAAAATCATCAATTTTTATTGTTGTGGTTTTTTTGGATGGATTATTATTAGGTTTGTGTGTGTGAGTAAGGAAACTTGCCAAGGTTTGGCTGTCATCTGCTTGGATGCGAACACAAGGTGAGTGTAAGGTGAGTGTTCTAACCGCTGAGCTGCAGTGATAACAATGATAATCCTTCCTCCATCCTGTTTCGTCTATTGTTGTTGTACAGAGTCACTGCTGTTACCTGCTGATCCCACCCTCTCTTCAGCCCCAAACGACAAACAGACAATCAACAAATCAATCAATAAATCTGAATCAATCAATCAAAACTTACATTCATACAGCGCCTTTAACGTCGAGAGGTCGCCACAACCCCCTCTCTGTGACAAGCTGTCACTAGATTAGTCAGACACCATCTCCTCTTCACAAACCACGTGCTGACTCTCTGTGACGAGCTGACCCCTCTCCCAGTGACGTCACTGTGTTCCCTGCGCTACCTGATCCCAGTGTGTGTGTAGCCAATGCTATTGAGCTGTGGGGGCTGGGGGTCCTGTCGCTCCCTCTCTCCCGTCTGAACTAATGTTTGTCCACAAACCCATCGCCGGGTCTGACGTCACAATCCCCCCTGTGATGGCCTGGAGTGTCAGCCTGGTGACGTCATGGGTTTGGGGAGGGGTCACTCTCTCTGTCTCCTGGCAATCACTGGTTACCTGGGAGACGGGGATGTTTCTCTTTGTGTCTCTCTCTCTCTTGTCAACCACTCGTTTCCTAGGAGACGGGGGTGTCTCTCTTTGTGTCCCTCTCCTGTCAATCACTGGTTACCTGGGAGACAGTGACGCGAAGGCTAATGCGTCATCAAACCGGGTCACGTCACGTGCTGAAGGTCCACAATGGCGGCGGCGGAGACAGAGAAGAAGGTGGGCGGTGTCTGTGTACAGACGGTCAGGGGGAGAGAGAGAGAGAGAGAGAGAGGGTGAGTCTGTGTGTGCGCGTGTCCCTGTAGCAGGGCCTGGTGAGAGAGTCTCTGTGTGTGTGTCCCTGACCCCCCCCCCCTTGTCTCCCTGTAGCTGCTGTATGTGTGTGTGTGTGTGAGAGAGAGTGTGTGTGTCTCTGTGGGAGTGTGTATGTGTGAGAGTGAGTGTGTTTGTGTCTGTGTCTTACTAACCCCCCCCCCCCACCTCCCTTGTCTCGCTGTACAGAGTCTCGGTTTCTGTGTGTGTTTGTGTGTGTATCTCTGTGTGTGTGTATCTCTGTGTGTGTGTGTGTGTGTGTTTGTGTGTGTATCTCTGTGTGTGTGTGTGTGTGTGTGTTTGTGTGTGTATCTCTGTGTGTGTGTGTGTGTGTGTGTGTGTGTGTGTATCTCTGTGTGTGTGTGTGTGTGTGTTTGTGTGTGTATCTCTGTGTGTGTGTGTGTGTGTGTGTGTTTGTGTGTGTATCTGTGTGTGTGTGTATCTCTCTGTGTGTGTGTGTGTGTGTGTGTGTCTCTGTGTGTGTATCTCTGTGTGTGTGTGTGTGTGTTTGTGTGTGTATCTCTGTGTGTGTGTATCTCTCTGTGTGTGTGTGTGTGTGTGTGCATATATATGTGTCTCTGTGTGTGTGTCTCTGTGTGTGTGTGTCTTTGCGTGTATCTATGTGTGTGTGTGTGTGTATATATGTGTCTCTGTCTGTGTGTGTGTGTGTGTGTCTGTGTGTGTGTGTGTATATCTATGTGTCTGTGTGTCTGTGTGTGTCTCCCTGACACTCTTGACTTCCCTGTAGGTCCTGGTGTGAGGATGAGAGTGTCTGTGTGTATCCCTCAGACCCCCCTTTGTAGGAGAGGCTGGTGTGAGGGTGAGTCTGTCTGTGTGTATAAGTCTGTGTGTGAGAGAGTCTCTGTGTGTGTGGCTGTGTATCCATCACCCCCCTCTTGTCTCCCCCCAAATGAGATCCTGGTGTGTGTGTGTCTCCCTGACCTCCCCTGGCCTTCCCTGTCAGCAGGTCCTGGTGTGAGGATGAATGTCTGTGTGTGTGTCTCCCTGATCCCCCCCCCCCCCCCTTGTCTCCCTATAGGAGGTCCTGGTGTGATGGTCAGTGTGTCTCTGTGTGTGGCTGTATGTACATGTGTGTTTGTGTCTGTGTGAGAGTCTGTGTGCGGCTGTGTGTAAAAGTGTCTGTGTGTATGTGGCTGTCTGTGTGTGTGTGTCCCTGACTCCCCTCTCCTCTCCACATAGGGGTTCCTGGTGTGAGGGTGTGTGTGTGTGTGTGTGTCTGTGTGTGTGTGTGGCTGTGTGTGTGTGTGTGTGGCTGTGTGTGTGTGGCTGTGTGTGTGTGTGTGTGTGTGGCTGTGTGTGTGTGTGTGTGTGTGTGTGTGTGGCTGTGTGTGTGTGTGGCTGTGTCTGTGTGTGTGGCTGTGTTTGTGTGTGGCTGTGTCTGTGTGTGTGTGTGTGTGTGTGGCTGTGTGTGTGTGTCTCTGTGTGTGTGTGTGTGTGTGGCTGTGTGTGTGTGGCTGTGTGTGTGTGGCTGTGTGTGTGTGTGTGGCTGTGTGTGTGTGTGTGGCCGTGTGTGTGTGGCTGTGTGTGTGTGTGTGGCTGTGTGTGTGTGGCTGTGTGTGTGTGTGTGGCTGTGTGTGTGTGTGGCTGTGTGTGTGTCTGTGTGTGTGTCTGTGTGTGTGGCTGTGTGTGTGGCTGTGTGTGTGTGTGTGGCTGTGTGTGTGTGTGTGTGTGTGGCTGTGTGTGTGGCTGTGTGTGTGTGTGTGGCTGTGTGTGTGTGGCTGTGTGTGTGTGTGAGTGTGGCTGTGTGTGTGTGGCTGTGTGTGTGTGTGTGGCTGTGTGTGTGTGTGGCTGTGTGTGTGTGGCTGTGTGTGTGGCTGTGTGTGTGTATGTGTGGCTGTGTGTGTGTGTGTGTGGCTGTGTGTCTGTGTGTGTGTGTGTGTGTGTGTGGCTGTGTGTGTGTGAGACTGTCTGTTGTGTGTGTCAGTGTCTCCCTGACCCCCATCTTGTCTCCCTTGCCCACCAGGGGCTGCTGGTGTGAGGGTGAGTGTGGCTGCTGTGCTCCCTGTCCTGGCCAGGATGATGGAGGGGGGTGAACGCGGGGACATTTTACCCGTGTCGTCGACTGGACAAGGAGACGACGGGAGCCATGGTGGTGAGGAGGCCCCAGGGGGCAGCGAAGGGGCGACAGGAACTGTTCCCAGCTCGACTGGTCACTGAACACTACTGGTGAGAGACACACAGAGAGTGAAAGTGTGTGAGTGACAGAGAGAGGGAGGGAGAGAAACACTGAGTGTGCAAGAGACTGGGTGACTGTGAGTCAGGGAGAGAGACTGAGAGTCTGAGCAAGTGTGAGAGAGACGGAGAGAGAGGGTGTGAGAGAGAGACTGAGCAACTGTGAGAGACTGACAGAGTGAGAGAGTGTGAGAGAGAGAGAGACTGAGAGAGTATGTGAGAGACAGGGAGAGACACAGTAAGAGAGGTTGATGGGGCAGGAGCCAGGGGGCAGTGAAGGGGCTACAGGAACTGTTCTGAGCTCGACTGGTAACCAAACATTACTGGAGAGAGACACACAGAGAGAGAGAGAGAGAGAGAGTGTGAGTGACAGAGAGAGAGGGAGAGAAAGACTGAGTGTGTGATAGACTGAGTGACTGTGAGCCGGGGAGAGAGACTGAAGAGTCTGAGCAAGTGTGAGACTGAGCAAGTGTGAGAGAGACTGAGCAAGCGAGTGTGAGAGACAGTGAGCAAGTGAGCATGAGAGACTGAGTGAGTGTGAGAGACTGACAGAGTGTGAGAGTCTGAGAGAGAGAGACTGAGCTAGTGTGAGGGACTGAGAGAGAGTGTGAGAGACAGGGAGAGACAGAATGTGAGAGGGTGTGAGGGGCAGGAGCCAGGGGGGCAGAGAAGGGGCTACAGGAACTGTTCTGAGCTCGTCCAGTCACCAAAAGCTACTGGTGAGAGACTGAGTGAGAGAGAGAGAGAGACTGAGCGAGTGTGAGAGACACTGAGCGAGTGGCTGAGAGACCGAGAGAGAGAGATAGGGGGGGGGAGGGGGTGTGAGAGAGACTGAATGAGTGTGTGTGAGACTGTGAGTGTGTGTGAGAGAGACTGAGTGAGTGTGTGAGAGAGGGAGAGAGTGACTGAGTGAGTCTCCACTCCTCTGCCCCCCCCTGCCTCTCTGACCCCCTGTATCCCCAAAACTGCACCCGTGGCCTTTACTCTGGTTCTGGTCTCGTTGTCCCCGAATCCTCCGCTCCACCATCGGCGGCCGTGCCTTCAGCCACTACACCCCGAAGCTCTGGAACTCCCTTCCTCACTCCCTTCACCTCGTTCCCTCTCTTCCTAGTTTCAGGTCTCGGCTAAAGACCTTTCTATTCAATCGAGCCTTTGGTCACCTTTCTCCCCCTCCCCCTGGCTCAGGCCCAGGATCTGTTGTTGTGAAACTCTCTGCGGCACTATCTCCTGTGGAGGGCGCTATATAATTTAAAGTTGTTGTTGTTTCTACAGCCTGTGATACACTCACACAGAGTGAAAGAATGTGTACGAGGGAGACCTACAATCTGAGATACACTCACAGAGAGAGAGAGACCTCTACATCACGAGATATGCAGAGAGAGAGCGAAGGTAAGAGAGAGAGAGAGAGCGAAGGTAAGAGAGAGAGAGAGAGAGCGAAGGTAAGAGAGAGACCTGTCTGCAGCCTGTGATACACTCACACAGAGAGGGACACCCATACACATTCACAGGTTTTACACACAGAGTGGTGTGGGGGAAACACACATAGAGAGAGAGAAGTAGGGAGGCACACATATACACTCGCAGGCCTCAAGTACAAGGAGAGTTACACACACACACACAGGGCCGTGCACACACAGAGAGAGACACACATATGCACTCACAAACCTCTGTGTCTGACTCTATCTTTCACACACAGGCCTCAGTCTCTGTTCATCAGAAATCACAGACTCACACGTAGTCTGTCTGTGTCTCACACACACTGCGAGAGACAGAGACAGACAAACACATACATACTGAGACAGTGTGAGATAAACACATATAGAGACACTGAGATACATACACATTCTCTCTCTGACCACACACTATGTGTGTCTCTTGTCATCTGAAATGACACACACATGCAGACACACACACACATATTTGACACTCACACATATACATTGGCCTCTCTGTGTCTCTATGAGACATACATGCGCAATGAATTACATGGAGAAAGAGACACAGAGAGAGAGAGAGAGAGAGAGAGAGAGAGACATATGTCCATACACAGAAACATGTTGTAACCCTTATCTCTGTCTCAGTTTGTGTGTATTTCTGAGACACTAACATAAATACACAGAGAAACACTGACATCCTCTTTAGACTGAGAGACACTCACACAGAGACACTCACGCAGGCCTCTTGTGTCTGACTCTGTGTCTCTGGGACACACAAACACACTGAGAGAGAGACATACACACACAGACCTTTGTGTTTGTCTCTCACATACAGGCCTCTGTCTCTGGGCATCAGAAATCACAGATTACACTAGACTTGCACTGATTGTCACCCACACACAGAAACACTGTCACCCCCTCTCTGTGTTTCACTGTGTCTGATAGTAATAATAAACCTTGCATTTAATATCATGCCTCATCACATCTTTGAGACATCTCAAAGCGCTTCACAGGATACACCATCAAGTAAAGTGACTATGCTTTGTGAGGAAAATATGACAGCCAATGTGTCTTGTCTGTCTGGGATGTGAGTATGTTAGAGTGAGGGTGTGTATGTGAGTGTGTGTATGTGAGAGTATGTGTATGTCAGTGAGTGACTGTATGTGAGTGACTGACTGTGAGTGAGTTTGTGTGTGTGTGTGTGTGCAATTAGCTAGTGAGATGACTTGGGTGAGATTCCCAGCTGGTTCAATGTAAATGTTGGGCTATGTTTCTGACTTCACGCACCTCTATTTCGCAGCAGTAACGCTACTAGTAATAATACTAACGCTTTTCATGCGTGAATCATGCCTTTAATCATGTCCTCTAGATGCCTCACAGCAATTTACAGAAAATACTGTAATGTGAAGTGACTGTATATTTCTGGATGAAACGCGGCAGCCAATTGAGCACAGCCATGTCCCACACACTGTTATGGATTGAAGTGACAAATTATACAATTTATTTTTGAGGGATTATTATCAGGCGAGTGTGGGGAGTAAGGAAACGTGTGCAAGGCTTCACCCTGAGCTACAGGACTGCAGTAGGTGGACACATGCTTGTGGGCTATGTCTCTGATTTCTGGTGACCAGACACAGAGGTCACCAGAGTGGATATGTGTGTGTGTGTGTCTCACATTGTATCTGTGAGTGTGTCTCAAGCTGTGAAGGCTGTATGTTTGAGAGTGTGTCTGACGCTGTAAAGGCTCTTTGTTTGTGCCCCTCAGGAATAAAAAGAGACAGAAAGAGACGGAGAAAGAGAGAGAATTGTATGAGATGGAGACACAGAGAGAGAGAGAGGTGAGATAGTGAACTCTCCACATCTAGTGATACACTCACACAGAGATACATACACAAAGGCCTCTGTGTCTCTCAGACAAACACATAGAGAGAGAGACTCATACACTCATAGGCCTCTGTCACACACACCGTCCCACGCGCGCGCGCACACACACACACATATACACAAAAACACTAGTTTCCGCCCCACCCACGGTAAACACCCAACACCACACAGCACATCTACACACACAGCCCCCCCTCACACGCAGTTCCCCCCCTCACACTTAGACACATTCTCACACGCGCACACCCACACGGCCTCCCTACCCACAAACACACACCACACCCAACCCACACACAACCTCCCACCCACACACAAACAGCACCCACAAATATTCACAGCCACATAGCACCCTCACACACAGCCCCCCCTACACATACAGTCCCCCCACACACACATCTTCCCATCACAGAGAGCCCCCGCCTTACACACACAGCACCCCCACACACAGCACCCTTACCCACACATAAGCACACAAACCCCCACACACACACAAACCCCACGTCACAAACAGCCAACCCTCCCACACAAACAGCCCCCACTCACACACAGCCCCCTCTACACATACAGTCTCTCCTACGCGCACACAGTCCCCCTCCCACACATATCCCCCTGTCACACACACCGCCAAACTCACACAACCCGCCCCCCCCACATACACACACAGCCGCCAACCCCACACCCTGCCCCTCTCCCACACACACACAGCCCCCCTCACACATAGCCCCGCCTCACACACACACGCAGCCATCACCTCCCCCACACACGTAGCCACCGTCCTACACATACATACACCCACCTCCACACACACAGCCCCCACCTTATACACAACCCCCCACACACACAGCCAACTCTCCCACACACAGCCACACTCACACACAACCACCCAACTCACACACACAGCCCCTCCACACACAGCCCCCCCCACACAAACAGCCCCCCTCATACATACACACCCACACATCCCACATACACAGCTCCCGCACGCACCCACCGCCTCCCCACACACAGCCCCTCCACCCCACACGCAGCCCCCAACACACAGCACCCTCCAGACACACAGAGCCCACCTCAGGCATACACACACCCATCCCCTCCCCGCACACAGCCCCACCACCCGACACACAGCCCCAAACACACAGCACCCTCCAAAAGCATAGACCCCACCTCACACACATCCACCCCCTCCCCACACACAGTCCCCCATCCCACACACAGCCCCAAACTCACAGTAGCCGCATCCCACACACACAGCACCCCCCAGATACACAGAACCCATGTCAGACACACACCCACCCATCCCTTACCCCTACACATACAGCACCCCCTCACCCCACCCACAGCCCCAAACACGCAGCCCCGCTCACACACAACCCTCCCCCAACCCCAGTCACACACACACACCTCCCACACACAGCTCCACCTTTGGCGGCCGTGCCTTCGACCACTACGCCCCGAAGCTCTGGTACTCCCTTCCTCACTCCCTTCACCTCGTTCCCTCTCTTCCTAGTTTCAGGTCTCGGCTAAATACCTCTCTGTTCAACCGAGCCTTCGGTCACCGTTCTCCCCGTCCCCCTGGCTCAGGCCCAGGATCTGTTGTTGTGAAGCGTCTGAGACGCTGTCTGGCTTGGAGGGCGCTATATAAATCAAAGTTGTTGTTGTTGTTTCTACAGCCTGTGATATGCACAGCGTGAGAGAATGTGTACGAGAGAGAGATCTACAATCTGAGATACACTCAGAGAGAGAGAGACCTCTGCAGCCTGAGATATGCACAGAGAGAGAAGGTGAGAGAGAGACATGTCTACAGCCTGTGATAAACTCACAAAGAGACAACGACAGACACTCACAAGCCTCACACACAGACAGAGGGGTGGATGGTGGCGGACACACATGTATATGATGGAGAAGTGAGGCACACATATCCACTCATGAGCCTCTGTCTTTCACACACACAGGCCTCAGTCTCTGTTGATCAGAAATCACAGACACAAACTTAGTCTGTCTGTGTCTCACACACATACAGAGAAAGAGACACAGAAATAACAAACACATACACTGAGACAGAGTGATAGATGCATATATAGAGACACTGAGATACACATATAGTCTCTCTCTCTCTGACCACACAATATCTGTGTCTCTGGTCATCTGAAATGAAACACACATCTAGACACACACACACACATAATTGACACTAACATATATACACTGCCCTCTCTGTGTCTCTGAGACATACATACAACAGCAACAAAATTACAATTATAGCGCCTTTCACGTCGGGAGGATGTCCCAAACTTGCGGAACAGTCAGGTCGAGGCTAGGGTCTGTCGATATGGAAATTTTCTGATCAAATATATCGATGGGCTCATATCGAGATATACCGAAATATCGATATTTTGGGGGTTTTCGTATTGCGTACGCGTTCCGGGCCTATCTCCTCAGGAGATAAATATCTTTCTCTCTCTGTGTCTCTCACTCTCTCCATCTCTGTGTTTTTCTGTCTGTGTGTCTCTGTGTCTCTCTCCCTCTCTCTTCTCTCACATCCGCCCCATCTCTATCTATCTGTAGATCATCACATCCACAACGTCTCTCTCCCCCCCCCCCCCCCCCCCCCCCCGCTGTCCCTCTCTCACACCCCCGTCGTCTCTCTCCCCCACCACCACCCCAGCTGTCTTTTTATGCCTCCCCCCCCCCCACCGTCTCTCTCTCCCTCCCCAGCCAGCCGTCTCTCTCTTCGCCCCCACGCAGCCGTCTCTCTCCCCCAGCTGTCTCTCGCCCCCTCCCCCCAGCCGTCTCTCGCCCCCTCCCCCCAGCCGTCTATCTCCCCCTTCCCCAGCCGTCTCTCTCCCCCTCCCCCCAGCCGTCTCTCTCCCCCTCTCCTCCCCATGCAGCCGACTCTCTCCCCTCCCCCCCCAGCCGTCTCTCTCCCCCTCCCCCCAGCCGTCTTTCTCCCCCTCCCCCCAGCCGTCTCTCTCCCCCTCCCCCCAGCCATCTTTCTCCCCCTCCCCCCAGCCGACTCTCTCCCCCTCCCCCCCAGCCATCTCTCTCCTCCTCCCCATCCAGCCGCCTCTCTCCTCCTCCCCATCCAGCCGTCTCTCTCCCCCCCCCCCAGCCGTCTCTCTCCCCCTCCCCCCAGCCGTCTCTCTCCCCCTCCCCCCAGCCGTCTCTCTCCCCCTCCTCCCAGCCGTCTCTCTCCCCCTCTCCTTCCCATCCAGCCATCTCTCTCCCCTCCCAGCCGTCTCTCTCCCCCTCCCCCCAGCCGTCTCTCTCCCCCTCCCCCCAGCCGTCTCTCTCCCCCTCCCCCCAGCCGTCTCTCTTCCCCTCCCCCCCAGCCGTCTCTCTCCCCCTCCTCCCAGCCGTCTCTCTCCCGCTCCCCCCAGCCGTCTCTCTCCCCTTCTCCTCCCCCCGAACCGTCTCTCTCCCCCTCTCCCCACCCCACAGCCGGCTCTCTCACCCTCTCCCTCTCCCCCCAGCCGTCTCTCTCCCCCTCCCCCCAGCCGTCTCTCTCCCCCTCCCCCCAGCCGTCTCCCTCCACGTCTCCCCCAGCCGTCTCTCTCCCCCTCCGCTCAGCCGTCTCTCTCCCACTCACCCCCCCCTTCCCCCAGCTGTCTCTCCACCCCGCTCCCCCACCACCCCTTGCATACCTGTATATTGTATTCGAGGACTATGAATACAATATGGTGACTTTAAACCTCGGTCTGTGCATTGTGTATAGAGATGAGCATTCTGGGTCTTGTAGTTCAGTGTGCTCGCGTCCTGATTTTTAACCTCGATATATAGATTTTGGGATATATCGATATTTTTGAAATGTCTATAGCGGCATATCGATATGAAATTATATCGGTTTTAGCGATATATCGATATATCGCCGGACCCTAGTCGAGACCTGAGCAGTGGGGGTGGTGGGGGGAGAAAGGGGAAGGAGAGTGGGGGGGAGAGGGGGAAGAGTTAGTGGGTCAGCCGAAGGCGCGGTCGAAGAGGAAGGTCTTGAGACCGGCCTTGAAGGAGCAAAGGGAGGAAGCGAGGGGGAGGGACTGCGAGATGGATTTCCACAATGTGGGAGCAGAGAGGCTGAAAGCCCGGCCACCGATGGTTGGGTGTTTAGGACGGTGGACGCGGAGCAGGCCTGAGTCTGCTGAACGGAGAGGGCGGGCAGCTGATAGAGAGACAGTAGGTCAGAGAGATAGGTGGGGGCAAGGCCATTTCTGGTGACCAGACGCCTGTGAGTGTATATGCGTGTGTGTGTCTCACACTGTGTCTCTGAGTGTGTCTCACGCTGTAAACACTCTGTATGTTTGTGACCCTCAAGAATAAAAAGAGACACAATGAGTCGGAGAAAGAGAGAATTGTACGAGATGGAGACACAGAGAGTGAGAGAGAGGTGAGAGAGAGAAATCTCTACAGTTTGTGATACACTCACACAGAAATACATACACACAGGCCTCTGTGTCTCTGAGACAAACACATAGAGAGACACTCATACACTTATAGGCCTCTGTCACACACACTGTCCCAATCACACACATTGCGGGAGACACACTGACTGTGCTCTATCTCTCTCTGTCTCACACACACAGGCCTCGGTCACACACACCCTCCCACTCACACATAAAAGTACTAATTTCCACCCCACCCAACACCCACATACATACAGCCCATCCTCGCACACAATCGTACCCCCCCACACACACCCTTGCATGCAGACAAACAGTCCCCTACCAACAAACACACGGCCACCCAACCCACATAATCTACCCATCCGCACACAAACAACACACCCCACACACACAAATATCCCCCCCATACACACACACAAACAGTCTCCCACCCACACACACAAGAAGCACACACACAGCCACAAAGCGCCCCCACACATAGCCCCCCCTATCCAAACATAAGCACACAGCGCCGCCTCCACACACACAGCCCACCGAAACACACAGGGCCCCACACACACAAAAGGCACACCATACACACACAGCCCACCCACCACAAACACAACCCCCCCCCCCTCCCCCAAACACATCCCCGCTGCCAGGCACACAGTCCCCGCCACATACAGGCCCGCCCACCCACCCACACGCAAACAGCACCCACACGCACGCCTACAGCCCCTACACACACAGACCCCCACATACACATATGCACACAGCCCTCCACCCCACCAACATACACAAAGCCGCCACCCAAAGAACCCCCACACACAGCCCCACCTTACAAACACTGGCGCCCTCACACGCTGCCCCCCACAAACATAGGCAGCCCCCACCACACATAACCCAGCCCAACCACACGCAGCCCCTACTCACACACACAGCCCGCCCCACACGAGTCCTGCCTCCACACACATGCAGTCAACTCCACACACAAATGCCCCTTCTCAAACCCACACCACTCCACCCACCCACAGCCATACAGCACCCCCAGACACAGCCCCCCTACCCACACATAAATACACAGCACCCCCCCACACATACACCCAGCCGCCCTTCACATACCCAGGCCCCCCACACATCCAACGTCCCCAACACACACCTAGCCCCCCACACACACCCAGCTCCCACCCCCCTACACACACCCAGCTCCCACCCCCCTACACACACACACCCATAGCCCCACATGTCTATCTCTCAGTCTGACTTTCTATATATTTCTGTAGTTTCTCGCTCTCTGTCGCCACTGATGTTGTTATTGTTTTTGACCTGAAGCCACCGCCACCAAACAGAGAGGGTTGTGGCACCCAGCCCCCCCACCCTCACCCCACCCCCCCCACACCAAAACCACCACTCCCACATGCACACTCAGCCCCCTCCCCACACATACCCAGCCACCACCACTCCCCCCCCCCCCCACACACAACACCTTCACACACAGAACCCCCACAAACACACACCAAACTCACACACAGTCCTGCCCCCACACAGTCCCCTCACCCACTGGCCCCCCACCACACACACACACCCAGCCCACACACACACCCAGTTCCCCCCACACACACACGCAGCCCCAGAGACACACATGTCTCTATTTCTCAGTGTGACTCTCTCTCTCTCTATAGAGACTCAGTCTCTCACTCTCTGTTGTTGTTGTCCCTCAAGCCACCGCCACCAAAGGTCAACAAGCACGTGATGTCATGACGCTGTGTGAGAGGGACCCGGCCACTATCTCCCTGGTAACCAGTGATTGACATGAGACAGAAAGTTATCCGCCCACCATCTCCCAGTGATTGACATGAGATGGAAAGTGACCCACCACTGTCTCCCTGGTAACCATTGATTGACAGGAGAATGGGACACGCCCATTGTCTCCCTGGTTCCCAGTGATTGACAGGAGAGCGGAACCCGCCCACAGTGATTGTGATGTTAATCTCTGGCCCGTCACTGTGTGGACCGTGTCAGTCGATGTGTTATTGATGTTGTTGTTATTATTGTTTATATTATTGTTCTCTGAGGCAGTGACTGTCCAGCGCCTTGGGACGTCCTCCTGACGTGAAAGGCTCTACACAAATGTCATTTTGTTGTCGTTTTTACAATAATCAATTGGCCGTTTTAATCCATCGATTGTTGTGTCATTGCTGTGCGCAACTGGCTGCCGTGTTTCGCCCACAAATACAGTCACTATACTTTGCAGTATATTCTCGAAGCGCCTTGAGACTCTGGAAGATGTGAAAAACGCTATATCAAATGCAAGATTATTATATCACACTATCATGATATACGTTATTATATCAGTAGGAATATTAATTTATTATTGTTGTTGTTAGTATTGGTTTTATTCCAGTTGTTCAGTTGTTACTATTATTATATTATGTTATTGCGATACAGAGCCTCAAACTGTCCCACAGATTGCTGACAGAACTGAAGCCAGTCCACTCCTTCCTGATCAGTGAGATTTCCAAGTGGTTCAGCATCTCACGTGTGGAGAGACACCACAATTGCTCTCTGGGCATTAATAGAGTGGAAAACATGTCTGAGACAAGGTCCTTATGAAGTTTAGCATCTCATTTCTCCTGGATTTAACAAGAATTATTTTCCGAGTAGATTTCACGTCCGCCACATCAAGCAGAATCTGGTGGTTAACAAAAGACACACTACTAGTGTAATGGTGTTGTTATTGTTCTTGTTGATGTAATTCTTATTACAAATTACAAACTATTCTAAATTTACCATAAAAATGTAGTTCATGTTATATTGTATTAAACTTGCAGCTTAATTTGCAGAAATATTTGCTTCCCCTGTGGCCAACCGGGGTATTGCTGACTGCAAACAACACAGATGTTGCTGGGAAAACTCGGGTCAGGCAGCATCTATGGAGAAAGGAAAGTGAGTCACCGTTTCAGGTCCACAAAATTTCGTCAGAACTGGGGTATGTTGGGAGCGAGAGGCAGGGCAAGGAACACAAAGGGGAAAGGGGGGTAGAGGGCAGGAGATGATGGGGTAAAGAGATGTTAATGTTGTGAAACAAAACCGGTGGGTTGCAACAAAACTGCAGAGATGAGGCGTTAATAGCGTTAAAGCAAACAAACAGGAGCTGAAATTGCAAAAAAAAAACAACAGGCAGATCAGATTATCACAGACGAGGGGGCAGGTGAGCTGTTATGGCGTGAAATTGTTGAAGTCGATATTAAGGCCAGAGGCTGTAAGAACCCCAGCCAATGGATCAGGTGCTGTGCCTCGAGCTTCGACTGTGATGCATTGGAACATTGTAGGAGACTGTGGCTGGAGAGGTCGGAGTGCGATTGGGAAGGAGAGTTAATGTGACACTAAACCGGTAAGTCAGGGGTATATTTCCTGCCAGGATTGATG